>JASPKZ010009149.1:0-93002 GCA_030220185.1 Diploptera punctata
ACGTCATGTACGTATGTACGTATGTACGTATGTACGTATGTACTTATGTACGTATGTACTATGTACGTATGTACGTCAGGTACGTTACGATGTATGTATGTATGTATGTAGGTATGTAGTATGTATGGATGTATGGTATGTATGTATGTATGTATGTATGTAGTATGTTATGTATGTCTTATGTATGTATATACATATATAATATATTATATTTGCTATGTATATACGACAAATATCAATATTAGTTAGTGAATGTTTTCCAAAGAAAAAACATGACTATCACAACTTTAACATAACACAGTCGATTTGAACTAAAGACCTCCAACTTTAGGCGCTTGCTCTCTACCATTGAGCTACTAAGGCACACCTCCAAGAGCAAGCACGAATTTGAGGGGGTGCACTTGCTATATATAGCTTGTCTCAAATAATTTATTTCCAAATCAAAACTCTCTTTAAATTAAATTTTATTTTCAGACATTTGTGCTTGTTAGATCGTATCACACCTAGCGATCCATAGACATTGCGTCTAAGATTAAAATGTCTAATACAAAATAATCATGTAGGCCTATAAATATAAAATGTTATCACCTTTGGTTTTTGCCAAAATTTTAAAATAAAGTCTAACATTTAATGGCTTCCCGGTCTGAAAACAAAAAGTCTAAGACATAGATTCAATACTAATAAAATTCATATCAAATTCCGTTGAGGTGAATAGTCATTAGATAAAAATTAAAACGTACCTGTTGGCAGGTGCCGTCGTCCTCAACGTTGTTAAAATTATGTATATAAAACATTAACTGTAGGCTTTTCGGAAGTACATTTTAATTTTTATCTTAAGGGGGGGGTGATGGGTGAAATTTTTATTTTCTACATGTTTTGAGCTAGAGACTTGAGGTTTTGTACAAACATTCACTGCACCATACATAATCACGTGTTTAAGTTTGATTCTTGTCAGACATTTATTTTATGAGTTATAAAATATATATTTTTT
This sequence comes from Diploptera punctata, assembly GCA_030220185.1. Lineage (NCBI taxonomy): Eukaryota > Metazoa > Arthropoda > Insecta > Blattodea > Blaberidae > Diploptera > Diploptera punctata. The sequence continues at coordinate 992 of JASPKZ010009149.1, forward strand.
TAAAACTGCATATATTATAAATAAATGGGTTCGACAATGTTTTAGTAAAATTGTCTGAGTTTTTTCTACAAGACCCCTAAAATATGTAGAAAAACATTACGCATTAGAATTCTTATAATGCGAAAACAAAGGGAAAAAAATATTGTACCTCATGCGCGGAATTACAAAAATAAATAAATATCTACATGCATTTTATTTTGTATTTCTTAAAATACTACTTCAATCATGAAACCCATGCACTACTTTGTACTCATTGTTTTTAGGACACGCAGTAAACATTTGAACCTTCTAGGATAAAATTTGTGAATTCCATTCAATTTTGAATGTACAAAAAAAAATGTAGTGAAAATAAGAGTGTGGAAAAAACAAGTTTAAAGATTTGCATGCAGTTTAAATACAAAATGTAACATATAGGCCTAACCAGCACTTTAGAGCAACTTAGAAGCGTCATAGGCCTCCAAAACTTTGCCAACATATACATTAGAGCACATGCTATTTTTTTTAGTACAAAAAACAAAAAAAAATGCCAATTTTGATCTCAAATGGTCAATTTTTCACCAACCACCCCACTTAACACATAAATATTTAATATCTACTATGAAACAACTGTAGGCTAAATGTTAATCAAATCCACTGCATTTTACGGCATAATTATATATATATATATATATATATATATATATATATATACAGGGTGATTCAAAATTGACTTTACAACTTTACAAGCTTATAGAAATGTATTTAGAAGACCTACAGAATTGGTTTTAATGTCATATGATAGCACAACTCATCACGTTTTCACCGACATAGTTTTATAGTACCTAGTTCTCTCACCGCGTGCGCTAACGTAGTTCATATCAAAATGGCTGCTTTCACAGGTGCCGAGCGCGCTCGTTGTGTGTTTTTGTTCGAAGAAACTAAATCTGCGACAATTGTTCAGCGTAGATTTCGTACCCAGTATGGTAAGGATCCTCCTAGCAGGCCAACAATTTATTCTTAGCACCAAACATCTGTTAGGACTGGCTGTTCTGTTAGTCATTCCAAGCATACTGGCCGTCCACGTACGGCTGAAGCTGTGGTTGAACAAGGGAGGGGTAGCTTTGCTCGGAGCCCTAGGATATGACATTTAAACCAATTCTGTAGGTCTTCAAAACTTGATGAGTTGTGCTATCATATGACATTTAAACCAATTCTGTAGGTCTTCTAAATAAATGTCTATAAGCTTGTAAAGTTGTAAAGTCAATTTTGAATCACGGTGTATATATATATATATATATATCATCATCATAGTACATTCACGAATTTAGGCCATTTGTTGACCTGTTTCGGCCTCAAGAGAAACACCATCCAGAAGTCTTTTGAGTGGACGTCCTGGTCTTCTTCTTCCTGCAGGTTGATATCTTAACATTAGTTTGGGTATTCTGTGATCTTCCATTCGATGAACATGTTGTATCCATCTTGACTTATAATCAGAAATTTTGTTTTCTAAAGATTCCATGTGTAATTCTTCTAAGACGTCTTCATTTTTTTTGTGATCTAGTAGTGTGTATCCTGCAGTCCTCCGAAGATATCTCATTTCAGAAGATCATATATATATATATATATATATATATATATCCACCCACAGCAATTTTGCCCGAGGGCAGGTCTTTCACTGCAATCATAGCATTTTCATGCTATGTTTTGCAGCTTTACTAGGGAATTATAGGTGTGGTAGCTTCCCGTTGCTTTCCACACCGGTGAAGGATGGTGAAGATAATGACAAGGATGATGGCCGGAAGATTTTCGGAGACCGTTGGGCCCTAAGCTTCCTGACACTTGTCTTACAGGCGAGGAAAACCCCCAAAATAAAACCTCACCCAGGAGCCTGTCCCGATCGAGAATCGAACCCGGGCCCGCTGCATGACAAGGCAGCACGCTACCTCGAGACCACAGCGGTGGACTAATTATATATATATATATATATATATATATATATATATATAAGCGGGAGGGGGTCCTACAGCCTTTGATGCATCCCGTGTTTCGATTGCCATGTCTCTCTATCATTCCATTCATCTTCTCCAAATTGCCTTGTCGAGCTTACATTCTAATTCTTTCTCTCCACTGCGCTGCAGGTCTTCATCTTCTCTTTATGCTCTCTGGATTATATTTCAATGCTCTTTTTGGCCATCTATCCTCTTCCATCTTTTTCACATGACCATATCATAATAACTCTCCAGTTTCTATCCGCTCAGCACTTTAAATTCCTTCCGGCTTGTCTTCGAATTAATTCACCAACACAGATTCCGCATGATCTCCTTACAAAAACCATTTCCACTGTCTCGATTGCCTTTTGTCCATCCTCCATAATTGCCAACACTCAGACTCATATGATAGATATTATGGGTTCCATCAAAGCACTATAGTTCCTCACCTTTGTATCGATGTTCATGCTACTACTCTATCATATCACCTAATTAAAGGATAAATACGTCACTTCTGTTATAATCGAATTGTATATGTCCTTCCGGATTGTTCCATCTGCTTATACGATTATATCTTCTTCTGTTTCTTCTTAATAAGGCGCTACACTGTGAATTGGAGAATTTGGCTTTCTCATAGAGTTATTTACGTACCATTGTATCCTGGAAACATTTGTTCCAATTTTTATCTACATCAATAACACAGAAATTAGGGACAAATGTCATACTCAAGACATAACCAAATTTATAATAATAATATAATATAATATAATAATAATAATAATAATAATAATACTTTATTTATTCTGGCAGAGTTAAGGCCATAAGGCCCTCTCTTCCACTCAACCAGTACAAAACAAATAAATATTCGACAAATATAGATATACACTATACTAATTATAAACACTTAAAGATATAATAAATGTAACAATGTAAAATGTCATGTACAAACAACATTTTATAGGGTAATAACAATAATGATACGATAAATAATAATAATATAATAATAATAATAATAATAATATAAATATGATAAATTATACGGGAAACACCAATTAATATATATATCTTACACTGAATAATAATGAAGTCGAGTTTAGAGCAAATATAAATTTAGATTTCTTTTAAAAGATGCCAATGTCCGGCAGCCCCTTATTTCTTTGTGGTAGGGAATTCCAGTTGCGAGAAGTGGAGATGGTATATGACATGGAGTGATGTGATGTCCTATGTTGCGGTATATTAAGTAAGAGACTATGTTGTGATCTTGTGTTTAAGTTATGGTTTGAGGATAGATACTGGAAACGGGATGATAAATAATTGGGAATCGAGGTATGTAGGATCTTAAATAGGAGAATTAGACAGTGCGATTTTCTTCTCTCTTTTAGATGTAGCCATGACAATTCGTGGAATAATGGAGAAATGTGATCGTATTTTCGAACATTAAATATGAATCTGATACACATATTATGGACACGCTGCAGTTTGTCCGACAATCCGTCACTTATGATAGACGAAAATATTGGAAGGGTCATAAAGAAAGAATGGAAGAAAACCAACTTGCAAAAAGAGCTAAAGAAGATAGACCAATGGACGAGACAAAAACAAGAGGAAGACCAGCCAAGAGATGGATAGACAGTGGATGCACATCCAATACGTCTTCCTTCGAGGAGCGATTTTGGAAATAAACAGGATGAAAATCCTACAATTTATGTTTAAGAAGAAGAATTTTATATAATTTACAACACCATCTTTTTTTTTTGTCTCCAACATATTTAGGGGTTAATGACTTCTATGCCTTTAGTCTTGGTTTTAGACAAGGCTATTAATCCGACCCAGTGTGTACAGGGGGCATAAGCCGTAACTGTATACAGCTGGGTAATTCTTGACAGGCGCGTTCTCGTCGCGGGGGTGAACACTAAGAATCTTAGTGACTAAGTTCCCTCTAGGACCCAATCTCTCGGGGTATAACAAAGGCCCCTGCCCAGGGATATGGGTGAAGACCTCAATAGTTGGATCAGCAAAAAGAACAAGCTTCAATAAAGGCGAGACAAGTGGAAGAGGCAGCCCTCCACCTGGTGTTTGTACAGATGGAAGCATGTTCAAATGCTTTGATGTGGCAGCCCCACCATTGGACTTACTCGGCAGCAGGCCGGTTACCTGCTACGAGGAAATATAAAAAAAAACTCTAACTCCCCAAAGCAATATTCGGACAGATCATTATAAACATCTAGGCCTAAGAAATGTAGGAAGACCAAAACGTCGTTGGAAAGACGACCTGCTCTTGCAGCATATAGTGCACCGGGGAGCGGAACGGGCCAACAGGCCCATACCTTGACTTCTATTTTTTTAGCCTTTTTTGCCATCCTTTCTATATGTGTGTGTCCAATCCAGCTTAAGCTTTGTGCTTTAATTAAGTTAATTATATTTATGTTTTTTTTAGAATTCTATTTGTTTTTTCATTATATGATTATAACCAAATTTAATAATATATTCTTGCTCAATAAATTTAAAATTCACTCTTCACAAAGGCATTATAAGGGATACGTGACTAAAAGTCATTGAATGGGTGGAGTCATAGCACTACCTCAATTAGGAATATTGTGTTTGCTAAGAGAACAACATTCAACAGTACTTGTAACTATACTGTATCCGAGCTAAGTTCCAGTTGTACTGTAAACAAACTTACTTCGTCTATTGGGGAATCGTAGTGCTACTTTTACCCGCCATATTAGTGAATTGTCTAAGGAAGTTGTCAATGATAGAAATATTTTTAAACTATATCGTATTTAATCAATTGAGTTGGTGTTTACTTGATTAAAATCCATATTTATTAATGAAATAAAAATAAAACGTAGTTTTATTTGATTTTCATATTTATTATATATTATATATAGCTATATATATATATATATTATATAAGTCATATAATAAAATATGAAAATCAAAACTACGTTTTATTTTTATTTAACTAATACATCGAAATTAGGACTGGAAGTAAATATCAATAAAACTAAATATATGGTCACACGTAGAAATTCATTATATAATGGAAATGGACAGCTAATGACAAATGAGGGAAATTTTGAGGAAGTGGCTGAATTCAAATACCTAGGAACAATGATCACAAATAGGAATGAGATGCACAAAGAAATTAAACATAGGCTCAATTCTGGAAATGCATGCTATTATGCATTGCAGAGACTCTTGATGTCTCAACTCCTTTCAAAAAACCAAAATAAGTACACCTGCTAACTGTAATGACTACCGACCGATTAGCATCCTTCCGACATTATCTAAAGCCCTGGAACATATTGTACATAAGCAAATGACTGAATATCTCCAAGAAAATCACCTCCTTGATCCTTATCAATCCGGCTTTAGATATGGTCATAGCACAACCACAGCTTTGCTAAAAATTACTGAAGATATTCGTGAAGCCGTGGACAGACGTCAATTGACTCCTTTAACCTTACTTGACTTCAGCAAAGCTTTTGACACAGTAGACCACGACTTACTTATGATAAAGCTCAAGCACCTACACTTGTCTGACAGCGCTGTATCCTGGTTCGACTCATACCTGCACGGTCGTCAACAATACGTTTCATTAAACTCTAGATCTTCGTCTTGGCGCAACGTGCCGGCTGGAGTCCCCCAGGGCAGTGTTCTCGGACCTCTTCTTTTCTCAATCTACATAAATGACTTGCCAACTGTACTAAAGCACTGCCGTTATCACCTCTACGCTGATGATCTCCAAATTTACCTACATTCACCTCCTCATTCTCTCTATAACAGCTTGACAAAAATGAATGACGATCTCATATCCATCTTTAACTGGTCTTCAAGTATCGGTCTAAATCTAAATCCTAACAAGTCACAAGTAATTCTAATGGGACAACAAAGACTGCTTACAACCTTTGACATATCTACACTACCAAACATTACTATAAATAATATAATCATCCCTTATTCTTCTTCAGTAATAGATCTTGGACTACATCTAGACGCAAATTTAACCTGGCAAACACAAGTGAAACACATATGTAAAAAGACTTTCTCCATCTTACATTATCTTAGACGTTTAAAGAATTTTCTCCCAGTTTCGTTAAAACAAATCCTTGTGCAGAATCTTGTGTTACCACACTTCGATTATTGTGACATTATATATAATGATCTAAACTATGACTTGTCGCAGAGACTGCAGCGTGTTTCATAATGCTTGCGTTCGATTCATTTTCAATATCCGCCGTTATGACCATATTTCCGAACACTTTAATAACCTCTCTTGGCTCCGTCTTACTGACAGACGTAAATTGCACTCTCTTTCACTACTTTTCAAGCTTCTGAATTCCTACATCCCTACTTACCTGGCGTCTAGATTTGAGAAGTTATCCTCTTACCACAATATTGACACTAGATCACAAGATAGCAGTCTGCTAACAATTCCTCTTCATAGCACTTCCTCCTATTCTACTTCCTTCACAGTAGCCTCTGCCCGCTCCTGGAATCTCCTTCCTCAAGATATCAGGGTTTGCCGCACACTTGGTACCTTTAAGTCACGCTTATACAGTTACCTGTTGTCTAATAATTAATTTTTCTCTATTTATTTAATTTTATACTATGTCCATTAATAATCTTTTCCTCGTTTTTTTATATTATCTTGTACATATTATATATTTAATTCGTTAAATTTAGAGTAAATCAAAATACATTATAAATATTAATTGTATTGTATTCATAACTTGTAATCGTTTATATATATATATATATATATATATATATTGTAATTTAGATTTAAGACTATTTTTTGTTTGTATTTTTTTTAAACCTGGTTGAGTGGTAGACAAGGCCTTAAGGCCTTAACTCTGCCAGGTAAAATAAAGCTATTATTATTATTATTATTATTATTATTATTATTATTATTAAACTGAAAATATATGAAACTATTATTCTACCAGTTATATTATATGGATGCGAATCATGGACTCTTACTTTAAGAGAGGAAAGGAGATTACAAGTATTTGAGAATAAAGTACTTAGGAAAATTTTTGGACCAAAGATAGATGAACAGACAGGTAAATGGAGAAGACTACATAACAATGAACTACATGGTCTTTATAGGAAGCCAGATATAATAAGAACAGTTAAGTCTCGTAGACTGCGATCGGCAGGACATGTTGCGCGTATGGGGAATGAAAGATTTGCATGGAAACTTCTTGTAGGAAAGCCAGAGGGAAAACGCCCAGTTGGTAGACCAAGAATGAGGTGGGAGAATAACATTTACTATGATTTGAGGGAAGTAGATTATACAGGTAATGATTGGAAAGCATTAGCTCAGGATAGGGATGTATGGAGAGCTTATGTCCGTGCGGTCATGAACCTACGGGTTCGATAGTGCCAGTGAGTGAGTAAGTAAGTAAGTATACGTCGTATTTCACTAGATATAAGACTGAATAGAAGGTAAGATGTTACCCATAATAATTAATAACTTCAATTTATATAAATTTGTTATGCCAAAAATTATACAGGATGCTCTTCATTAGTCATTGTTGAAAATAACAGCACAATTTACAGGGAAATCAGCATGACTCATATATTCTGCTCGTAGATCTAATGAAATTGCAAATAAAGAATATGTATCCACATCGTGGAAATAGCATAAATATCCTATTAGGTAGGCCCATATACAGGGTGCTCAAAAATTCCCCTTACAAACTTCTAGGACTTGTAAAGGGGACTGAATTGATAATTGGAAACCATGTCCGGAAATTTACCGTTTCCGTGCTACAGCCGTTTTTAACGCGACCACTTTTAGAAGTAATTTATTATGAGGCGTGACACAGTACATCACTTGTTTTGCAATTCAACTCATTAATAACCAAAGAAACAAAATGGAAACTGAATCGTGACTTGCATTAATAATCCCGGATACACCCTTAACAATCATTTTTTGCAGTTTTCAAAATTTCAAAAATATTTGACAATTCTCGATTGGATTTTTTTTATTTAAACGAATCGCAAAGCTATTACTTATTGATACTCGTGACATACGTTCAGGCAATGATTGTTTTCAAACGGCTGTAGCACGCAAACGGCAAGTTTCTGGACATTATTTCCAATTCTAAATAATTTCAACTCAGTCCCGTTTAGAAGTCCCAGAAGTTTGTAAAGGGAATTTTTGAGCTCCCTGTGTATGGGCCTACCTAATCAGACGTTTACGCTATTTCCACGATGTGGATAAACATTCTTATTTGCAATTCCATTAGTTCTACGAACAGAATATATGACCCATGCTGATTTCCCTGAAAATTGTGCTGTTATTTTCAACACATCCTCAATGGCTAATGCAGGATATTTTTAACAAAACTGTTTGGAAATATTCAAAATAATTTGTTTCTTTCGCTTTTCAAAGGTTCACCTTTTTGATGCTTCAAAAAATGTTTAGGAGAAGCAGTCACTTGAAACAATTGAAATTCGTAAAATTAAACAATAAACCGATTGTTTAATATATTAAAATTATAATTATCATCATCATCACCGGTATTATGATAGCTGCCGCCGTCTTCCGGAAACCAAACGTCATTCCTCTCTGTCCATCCATTCATCTTCCTCCAATCCTCTGATATTCATAGTCGCTTGTACCCTTTCTATCCAATTTTTCTTCGGTTTTCCTCTCATTCTCCTTTCCATTGGGATCCATTCCATAACAATTTTAGGCAATATTTGCTCTAGCATTCTTTTGACATGATCATACCACTGTAATATTTTCTTTTCTATGATGTCTATGATGTCCGGCTCCTCTTGTACACCCATAATTTCCCTTATTTCTTTATTTCGTATTATATCCATTCTATATTATCCAGCTGATCTTCTTAAAACATCCATTTCTGTACTTAAAATTATTTTCATTTCCCTGGTAGGAATTTGCCAAACTTCAGCATATATATATATATATATATATATATATATATATTATAGCAGAATAACGGCTTGTGAAATGAGATTCATGCGCAGAACAGCGGGTTACACCAGATGGGATCGGAAAAGGAACACCGATATCTTAAAAGAATTGAAGACTACGCCAATTTTGGAATATATTAAACAGTACCAACTAAATTGGAAATTCCATCTTGAAAGAATGAGTTCAAATCGGATCCCCAAAGCTGTTTATAATTATATACCAAGAGGACGAAGATCACTGGGCCGTCCTATGAAACGCTGGAGGGAAAATTTTCTATAGGACCGTAACAGGCCTTGGCCTAATACTTGGAAGGAAGAAGAAGAAGATATATATATTTCAAAATTCTCCCATATAACTTACATAGGCATGTGTTAGATGTTTTCAAATGTTAGCGAACTATATTTTCTTATACGCTTAAAGGTAAACAGTTATTCGACCAATGAAAACGCAGTCGATACACCTAGTTTGTTTACATTACAAGTGTAACTTAGTTGGAAGAGGTATAGCTATTGGTAGAGGTTACCTACAGTATATTTGAGTTTAATAAAATATTGTTATAACTTTTTTTTCCATTTTACCACAGACTATATAGATACACTCGCAGCCATTGATATAATGATGGAGAATGTGAAGGTAGAAATTTGTTCCTGTTTTCTATTTGGTTTCCATTTGAATACGTGTTAATGTAAGCTTCAATTACATTAATTTTATATTAATATCAGATAATACAGAAAGAAGAAAACTATATTTCAAGTTCTGTTACAAAGCATTTTATTATATGGGTCCGAACCTGGATAGTAAGTCGAAAACAAGCCAAGTAGAAATGGATTTTTGGAGGCGATCGACAAGAATTTCAAGAAGGGATAAGGTCAGAAACAGCACAATAAGAGAAATTATGCAAATTGAAAAAAAAAATGGAAAAAATTGTAAAAAAACGTTTGAAATGGTATGGACACCTCATAAGAATGGAAGAAGAGAGAATACCAAAGAAGATCCTTAATTGGAAAGCTAATGGAAGAAGTTAAGAACAGTCAAGTCTCGTAGACTGCGATAGACAGGACATGTTGCGCGTATGGGGAATGTAAGACGCGCATGGAAGCTTCTTGTAGGAAAGCCAGAGGGAAAACATACAGTGGTAGACCAAGCATGAAGTGGGAGAATAACATTAACTATGATTTGAGGGAAGTAGATTATACAGGGAATGATTGGAAAGCATTAGCTCAGGATAGGGATGTATGGAGAGCTTATGTCCGCGCGGCCATGAACCTACGGGTTCGATAGTGCCAGTGAGTAAGTAAGTATTGGAAGAAGTGGAAGAGACAGACCTAGATAACATGGATGGATGGAGTGAGGAGAAGTATTGAAGCTTGAGATCTGAGGGAAGAAGATGCTTTAGACAGGAAGCTCTGGCGACAAATGACTTTGGGTTGAAGGAGAAACACTGTATTTTGGAATATTCCTATTTAAAAAAAAATACTTATTTTATATAATACAACTAAAGATAAATGTCTGCCTAAACCAGAATTTGAACTCAAGATTTCCAGCTTTAGGCGCTAGATCACTAACCAATTGTGCTACTTAGGTAATCAAGGGGTAGACACAAATCTTCCTCTATATGGAAACTCCGTGAATTTCTGATAGTCACTTCTACTAAGAAGATACTATAACGGGATTTATTTATTACAAACGTAATATTTATTCAGGTTTGCTGTGTCCATGTTTTAGCTCTTCTTCTTCTTCTTAAGACCTTTCCTTCCCTGTGCCGGGATTAGGGCGCTCTCTAATGGGAACATATCTTCTTCTTCTTCACTTCACAGGCTAGGCAAAATGCCTGTTTCGCCTCACAGTTATTCTGTTCATCTTTTCACTGGACTTCCTACATTTCTTGAACCTCTTGGCTTGTAGTTAAATGCTGCTTTTGGTAATCTTGTTACGTTCATTCTTTCTACATGTCAACCATTTTTCTCTATATTCTTTGATTTGATCATTCAATGGATATATATTTAACTCTGTTCTTACATCTTCATTCTTTATCCGATCAATTCTTGTGCAGCCTTTTGTTCTTCTAAGGAAGTTCATTTCTACGCTTTGTATTCTACTTTGTAAGTCTTTGGTCTTTACCCAAGTTTCACTCCCATAAAGTAATGCAGGAATTGCCAATGTTTTATAAAACTTCAATCTAGTATCATTTCTTGTTTTGTTCTTTTATGTTCTGTGTATAGTTCCACATATCATTTGAAATCTTGACAGTTTCACATGGAACTTATTGACCGTCTTAATTTAGTTACGCTCATTTACTCATAGATGTCAGCGTCCCGATGAGACATCTAGTGGATAATTAAGACAACTGGATGGGAAGTGGTCTGTAAATTTTGCACACATCCCTTTATATTCAGGCTTGAGGTTCTTTTACGAACCTGAACATCTTCAGACCCACGACTGAAATTACCTCCCGGAGGACTGGTTCCTTGAATTATTTCATCCTAAAAAATCCATCGACCACGGCCGGGTTTGAACCCGCGTCCTTAAGAACTAGAGGCAAGGAACATGACCACTCTCCCACCGCGGCCGACATGTATTATAATAGGATGCCTCAATACATTAATTGCGTTTTTAATTTAACTAATTCACTGGCACTATCAAACCCGGAGGTCCAGGATCACGTTGACAAGCTCTCCATACATCTTCAGCTAATGTTTTCCAATTATTTCCTGCATAATTTGCCTTCCTCAAATTATGCTTAATATGATTATCCTATCTCATTGAGTAACACTAAGAAACTGGGACTGGAAGTAAATATCAACAAACTAAATATATGGTCATGCATAGAAATACATTATATAATGGAAATGGACAGCTAATGACAAATGAGGGAAATTTTGAAGAAGCGGCTGAATTCAAATACCTAGGACCAATAATCACAAATATGAATGAGATTTACAAATAAATTTGACAGAGGCTCAATCCTGGAAATGCATGCTATTATGCATTACAGAGACTTTTGATGTCCCAACTCCTTTCAAAAAAACATAAAACTGCAAATATAAAAAACTTATTATTCTACCAGTTATATTATATGGATGCGAAACATGGACTCTTACTTTAAGGGAGGAAAGGAGATTACGAGTGTTTGAGATTAAAGTTCTTAGGAAAATGTTTGGACCAAAGAGAGATGAACAGACAGGTGAATTGAGAAGACTACATAACAGTGGACTACATATGGTCTTTATAGGAAGCCAGATATAATAAGAACAGTTAAGTCTAGTAGACTGCGATGGGCACGACATGTGGCACGTATGGAGAATAAAAGAGGTGCATGGAAGCTTCTTGTAGGAAAACTAGAAAGAAAACGCCCAGTTGGTAGACCAAGAATGAGGTGAGAGAATAACATTAACTATGATTTGAGGGAAGTAGATTATACAGGGAATGATTGGAAAACATTAGCTCAGGATAGGGAAGTATGGAGAGCTTATGTCCGCGCGGCCATGAACCTACGGGTTCGATAGTGCCAGTGAGTAAGTAATCCCAATGGTAGCTATATGTTATATCTGAACCAAGATTGTTAAAATGTGCTATCTGCTCTATTATTTCATTATTGATTACTATTTTTGCTCTGACTGACACTTTGCCCTGAAAAGTCATAATTTTTGTTTTTGAAGTCGAGACTTAAAGATTATAATAGAGTCCTAATTGATCCAACGTGTAAATGGAACTAATAATCTAGTAATTAAATTTTTATTTATTTTCCAAAAAAAAAAAAGAACCGTCAACAATGGTTAAACTTTCACACTTCAAAACGGATATTCATTATCTTAACTTTGTACTTTAAAGTCATTTAGTTTTTAATTAATTAATTGGTCATTATATCTACAACCACTAATAATTCCGCTGCATTGCTAGCCACAATATTCTGCGAAAGGAAAAAAAGCACCATTGTATAAATAATTTATTCGATATTAAACGCGAAGAAAATTCTAGTTTTGGTTCCAGAGTTAAAATTTCTAGAATGAGCTCAATATTTAGTGCAACCGAAATTTATACAAACAAAAACTTCATAATTAAATTATTCAGGGAGTAAAGTATATTTTATAAAGGAGTTGCTCACTAGCAAAATTGAAACAGAGAACCCAAGGCACAGATTAGAGGAGTAATTCCTGCCCAAGGTTTCAAGGCAAAAATGCGATTTATAAAATTGTTAATGATGTTTATATGTATTACCCATTAACCAACAATAACATTAAATAGCAATAATAATAATTAAATTGTAGAACACTGTTGTATAATAATAATAATAATAATAATAATAATAATAATAATAATAATAATAATAATAATAAATTGATTTGGTGTTTACTTGTTGAAAATCCATGAGGTTTATTTAAGAAATAAAACTATCAAAGTTTTATATGATTTTCATATATATTTAATTTATTCAACATTCGTAACATGTTTCGATCGCCTATACCTTCTTCAGACGAATGCACAAATACATATGCATTTTTCTTTGTATATGTACACTCAATTACATATACAAGTGTCATTGGCAACACAATACAAATAAACAAAAGGTAAACAAAAGCAATATATATATATATATATATATATATATATATATATATATATATATTTTTGCAAATGACCCAGGCTGTCTTTCAACATTCCTGGTGTTCTCTCCTGGCATGGCGTACTTTTAACCCATTCCTGAGGTTGGGGCGCCTGGAAAGCGGGGTTACGTTGCCCCGATGATATGATGGGTGATGATAATGATAGTGGTGCGCCAGGAGAGTCCCTAATCCTAAGCTTAATCTAAGATGAATATGAATGATGATGATTGCGATGGCCATATGATTTCGGGGACCGTTTGGGCCTTATAGTTTTCCTGACAATTGTCTTACAGGTGAGGAAAAAAACCGATAAAAACCTCACCCAGAAAAACTGTCTCGACCGGGGAGCGAACCCGATCCCGCTGCGTGACAAGGCAGCACGCTATCTCGAGACCACAACTGTGGACACAAAATGAATATAAAACACTTAATTTTCTTATTATACATTTAAAACAGGTAATTCGTTAAATCCAATTGGAAATGCAATAACTTGTTGATCTTTTTAATTTATTTATTTCTAAAATTTCTAAAATTCTAGCGGTTTGCAATTTTCGATGTTTCACATCGAAATTCATTACATGTTATTAAACTAAACCAAGGAAGGTGTTTTCCAAACATCAGTAAAATCCGTTCATTAGAAATGGAGATTTAACAGAAACCCAAAATTAAAAATTGACTCAAGCAACCGCCATGTTTAATTCGTCGCAATATGTATCACAAATTTAATTAACCCTTAAATTAGCAATGTACTCCTATAAGATACATTAGTTTAATTTATTTAATATTTACAGAAATGGATGTTTTAAGAAGATCAGCTGGAAAATCTGGAATGGATAGAATACGAAATAAATAAATAAGGGAAATTATGGGTGTACAAGAGGAGCCGGACATCATAGACATTATAGAAAAGAAAAGATTGCAGTGGTATGGCCATGTCAAAAGAATGCCAGAGCAAATGTTGCCTAAAATTGTTATGGAATGGATCCCAATAGAAAGGAGGAAGAGGAGGACCGAAGAAAACTTGGATAGAAGGGGTACAAGCAGGTATGAATATCAGAGGATTGAAAGAAGATCAATGGATGGAAAGAGAGGAATGGCGTTTGGTTTCCGGAAGACGTCGGCAGCTGCCATGATACCGGATGATGATGAATATTTTAAATAAAGTAATGGAAAAATAACCGGAAAATATTATATTTAAATTGGTGTCAAATTATTCAAATTATGCAAACAGATAATAACATACGGTTAAGCAAGTTTTGTTTTTACCGCAGACCGACGCTTTTAAATAAGTTGGCGTCAGAAATTAAGTATCTCCAATTTACTTAATACAGGCTTTCCACTTTTCAGCAAGTTGCCCTTAATTCCTGCTTTCCAGAGATTCCTATCTTCCCATTGTCCTTCTTCAATATCCCTCTTCTCCAATTTAACAAAAGAAAAATACATTCTGTAAACCAGCAATATGGAATCATAAATTTGACTTGCTAAGGAATTTAGCAATTTTTAGCGGTTAGTTTACGCAGTTTCTGTGTAACGTACTTTCTTTTGATATAGAATTTATCATATAGCTAATCCCTAATATTCGACATGACTATTTAACTCATGCCCAAAATGGGAGTCAATGGCCAATCATTACTAACTGTAAAGACTTCCGACCGATTAGCATCCTTCCGACATTATCTAAAGCCCTGGAATATATTGTACATAAGCAAATGACTGATTATCTCCAAGAAAATCACCTCCTTGATCCTTATCAATCCGGCTTTAGATCTGGTCATAGCACAACCACAGCTTTGCTAAAAATTACCGAAGATATTCGTGAAGCCGTGGACAGACGTCAATTGACTCCTTTAACCTTACTTGACTTCAGCAAAGCTTTTGACACAGTAGACCACGACTTACTTATGATAAAGCTCAAGCACCTACATTTGTCTGACAGCGCTGTATCCTGGTTCGACTCATACCTGCACGGTCGTCAACAATACGTTTCATTAAACTCTAGATCTTCGACTTGGCGTAACGTGCCGGCTGGAGTCCCCCAGGGCAGTGTTCTCGGACCTCTTCTTTTCTCAATCTACATAAATGATTTTCCAACTGTACTAAAGCACTGCCGTTATCACCTCTAAGCTGATGATCTCCAAATTTACCTACATTCACCTCCTCATTCTCTCTATAACAGCTTGATGAAAATGAATGACTATCTCATATCCATCTTTAACTGGTCTTCAAGTATCGGTCTAAATCTAAATCCTAACAAGTCACAAGTAATTCTAATGGGACAACAAAGACTGATTACAACCTTTGACATATCTACACTTCCAAACATTACTATAAATAATATAATTATCCCTTATTCTTCTTCAGTAATAGATCTTGGAGTACATCTAGACGCAAATTTAACCTGGCAAACACAAGTGAAACACATATGTAAAAAGACTTTCTCCATCTTACATTATCTTAGACGTTTAAAGAATTTTCTCCCAGTTTCGTTAAAACAAATCCTAGTGCAGAATCTTGTGTTACCACACTTCGATTATTGTGACATTATAATATAATGATCTAAACTATGCCTTGTCGCAGAGACTGCAGCGTGTTCATAATGCTTGCATTCGATTCATTTTCAATATCCGCCGTTATGACCATATTTCCGAACACTTTAATAACCTCTCTTGGCGCCGTCTTACTGACAGACGTAAATTGCACTCTCTTTCGCTACTTTTCAAGCTTCTGAATTCCTACATTCCTACTTACCTGGCGTCCAGATTTGAGAAGTTATCCTCCTACCACAATATTGACACTAGGTCACAAGATAGCAGTCTGCTAACAATTCCTCTTCATAGCACTTCCTCCTATTCTACTTCCTTCACAGTAGCCTCCGCCCGCTCCTGGAATCTCCTTCCTCAAGATATCAGGAGTTGCCGCACACTTGGCACCTTTAAGTCACGCTTATACAGTTACCTGTTGTCTAATAATTAATTTTTCTCTATTTATTTAATTTTATACTATGTCATTAATCTTTTCCTCGTTTTTTTATATATCTTGTACATATTATATATTTAATTCGTTAAATTTAGAGTAAATCAAAATACATTATAAATATTAATTGTATTGTATTCATAACTTGTAATCGTTTATATATATATATATATATTGTAATTTAGATTTAAGACTTTTCTTTTGTATTTTTTTAAACCTGTTTGAGTGGTAGACAAGGCCTTAAGGCCTTAACCCTGCCAGGTAAAATAAAGCTATTATTATTATTATTATTATTATTATTATTATTATTATTATTATTATTATTATTATTATTATTATTATTATTATTATTATTATTTCAATGAATTTTCTTTTACAACCAATCACAGTCGTGTTTCACCTCGATATTTATCTACTTCTGTTTATCATATTAAAGGAAGTTGGTATATTCTGAACAGGTCACTGTATTATTTTGCAGTGACTGACTCTCGAACAAATACGTTGAATGTAGCAAATAATAATGAACAGATTCCTTCGACCTACACATTTGATAATTGTGTGTTCAATATTTTTTTTTAAATAATGATTTTACGGAGCTGTTTTCAAAAAAAATTAATAACCTATAATATTCGTTATAATATACAGTTTGACGTTTCATTTTTTCTCCACTAGGGTGCATTCTTACAATATTGCGATCCTATTTGGCAATAAATAATATGATCCAGTTACAGTGGATGAACAAAAGAAGCATAATCAAACATTTCTCATTATAAATTATTATAAATCATTCACATTAAAGAAGTATTAAGAAGATATCTTATACAAAATTGGAATGCTGAGTGGTTAAACAGTATTATATATAAGTTGGTAAGAGGCACTCAAAAAAGCATTAAGTTATAAGTTTATGATTTGTCTTTTATGAGTTCGTTCAGTGATCCTGTCCATATTCTGCATTGTTTGTAATGGTATCGCTCACACTTTTGGTCGCATATCTTGCATTCACACGAATCACTCGGTTGGTGGAATTTTGTATTTTTGCACATTTTGTGATGATATCCGTGTGTTGCTAAACCTATGATTCTGTGCCTTTGTTGTTGGTTACTTCCAGTCCACTCTCTGTTTACCATGGCATCTGAGGCGTAGAAATCTTCGTCGATCTCTTTTTCTCTCTGTTTCTTTTTTTCGATGACTTTCTTGTATGGCTCCGTTGCTGGCAGTAGTATCCTTTGCCTGAGGTCCTCTAGGAAGAACGTTTCTCTGGCTAGCATATAGGTCATTCTATTTGGTGTGTATTTGCTTGCACCTAATGCCTTTTTGATGAATCTTGGTTTTACTATATCTAACCTCTCCAAATCGCTGATCGATAGTTTCTCCCATATCAGTTCTATCCCGTAGGTGACGATCGGGGTGATCACTGATGCGAATAATTTCATGGCTGTGACTAATTTTAACGATGTGATGTCTTTGATACTGCACATAGCTCTTATAGCTGCTGCTTTCTCCTGCACATGTGCGCTGAAAGACTTTGTTGTTGGCTGCAGTGTTATGCCTAAATATCTGAATTTGTTGACTATTCTTATCGGTTCTTCTCCTAGTTTTAGATTATCACTTGCCGCTGTTCTTCCTCCTTTCTTGAAAACCATTTGTAGGGTCTTGTTGCTGTTTATCTTGAACTCATTTTCCATAGCCCATCGTTGTATCCCATCTATGCCTTTTTGCAATTCTTCTTTGTTTTCTGCCCCAATGACCATGTCGTCCGCATACATTACCAGCGTGGTCCCGTTTGTTGCTTTCCCAATGGCAGCCGTCATTATGTTAAATAGTAGCGGGCTGATGGGTCTCCTTGTAGTATCCCATTAGTTTGCATAACCTCGTCTGATGCCGCAACCTCATCTGTTATTTGTAACCAGTTTTTAAACAGTATTAATGGTGCTTTATAATAATATTTTTCCCAAATGTTTTTGACCGAATAAAGTGCAAATACGTAGAACCAAATTTTGTTCTAACACAATATTCATGACTGGACACGGTAAATTTGGACGATACTTGGAACGATTTAACATAGGTGCAGATACCTGTATTTGCATGAACTCCAGCCAGACTTTCTCACATCTGTTGAGTGTCCCGCATTTGATTCCAAAGACATGAATTTATTAAAAAATTAGGTTAATGCCAAAATAGATTTCAACTGCCTTTGTCAAATATTTTATGTAAGAAGAGCTGCTGGAGGAGGCTGTATGACTTTATCCATCATATTTTTAAGAGACTTTGAGTTAGTCCTCGTTTTTTAATTAATTTATTTGTTCATGTTACATAGCATAATTGATATGTAACGCTAGAAATTAAGCATAATCTAAATTAATGTAAATAATTAATTGTATTTTAGCTAAAACCCTAACATACTGGATGGTGAAATAGGGTACATATTATTGAAGATTCAATAAAAAAACATTTCTTACTTGTTTTCAAACATCGCCGTTTACATTAAATATATCTTCTTGTATCTTGTAAGCCCATGTTTCCCTTAACAGAGATTTAGGCGCTCTCCCCCTACAGGGAAAAATTTGAACCATACTAATTTAGTTACACTTGTTTTCGTATAGATGTCATTTTGAGTGGTCCGTGGTCAGCGTTCCGCCTCATACTGACATCTAGGAAACCAAGGTAGTACTAGGACGGGAAAATTCGGTAAATTTTGCTTAGATGCCTTTTCATTCAGGCTTAAGGATTTTTTACGAGCCTGCAAATCTTCAGACTCGGGACCCACGGCTTAAAGTCCCTTCCGGAGGACTTGCTCCTTGGATTTTTCCATCCTAAAAAATCCATCGACCCCGGCCGGGTTTGAACCCGCGACCCTCGGAACCAGAGGCAAATAATATTTTAAAACAACTATATTTAAATAATGATTTTTGAGTAAACAGCTTAATTGTATTCGTTAAAATAGTCCTAACAAATGTGACGCTTGATTTCCAAATCCTCTAGATAAATTAAAAGCACTCGTTCTATTTCTTATGATAACGCCACTGCGCCATCTACAGGAAATCAGGGGGCAACGGACGAATCTTTCACTTTGTACTGGAGGCCTTCTGTATAATTTCCTACACATTCAAAGTTTTCTTGAAGAAAAGAACAACATTAAACCTATACGTGATGTAGTGTAATTTAGATACCAATGGAATGAGAAAAAACTTGTGTTCAACTTTGAAGTTACCACAGCAAAACGGAAGTTGGGGCGACTGCAAGGTGAGGAATTACAGGTCTTATAATGCACAAATAACTGTCAATCCATTCAATAACACAGTACAAAATAAATTCCACACGATATCAGTGTTATTGCGAGGGAAAACTATAATAAATGTAACAAATGTCATTCGACCACACAACTTGAATTCCATGACAAGCTATTTTTCAATTAGAATTCCAAAGTCTTTCATATAAAAATATCTTAAATAATACTTCATATAAAATCGATTTCACATTTAGTATCCGAAACCCCCAATTTTCTTAACAGTAACGCACTTCCATTGCGTATTATGAAACTGATACATTTTAGTGAATAGTAAATATATTGATAGTGTCAGAATTTTAATTTCTGGGTGAAATAATAGCACTGTACATCAACTGTACGTAGACTTCAGAAAGACATACGATTCAATTAGGAGGAAGAAGTTATATAGTATCCTTCTGGAGTTCGGAATTCCTAAGAAGTTAGACTTACAGGAATGTGTCTAAATGGCACTAAGAGTAGGGTGCGAGTAGGCAAACAGTTTTCGGATACTTTTGAAATTCACAATGGGTTGAAGCAAGGAGATGCACCTTCTCCTCTACTATTCAATTTTGTACTAGAGCATGCCATCAAATCTTTAGAAAATGAAGGCCTGCAAAATCAATGGTATTAATAATCCATTAGTTTTTCCTGATGATGTAGTATTATTAGGCGATAGCGAGGAGATAACTAAAGGCCAACACGCACACTTGAGTAACACTAAGAATTTGGGACTGGAAATAAATATCAATAAAACTAAATACATGTTCACACATAGAAATACATTATATAATGGGAGTCCACCGCTGTGGTCTCGAGGTAGCGTGCTGCTCTGTCACGCAGCGGACCCGGGTTCGATCCCCGGTCGGGACAGTTTTCTGGGTGAGGTTTTTATCGGGATTTTTCCTTACCTGCAAGACAAATGCCAGGAAAACTTTAAGACCCAAACGGTCCCCGAAATCATATGGCAGCCATCATCATCCTTATAATTATCATCATCATCAACCTTATCATTATCATCATCATCCTTCAACGGTGTGAAAAGCAACGGGAAGGTACTACACCTACAATTCCATAGTAAAGCTGCAAAGCATAGCATGAACATTCCATGATTGCAGTGAAGGACCTGCCCTCGGCAGAATTATTATGGATGGATATAATGGAAATGGACAGTTAATGATAAAAGAGAGAAATTTTGAAGAAGTGACTGAATTCAAATACCTAGGAATAATAATTACCAATTGGAATGAGATTCACAAACAAATTAGACACAGGCTCGTTTCTGGAAATGTGTGCTCTTATGCATTACAGGGATTCTAGACGTCCAAACGTCTTTCAAAAAACGTTAAACTGAAAATACTGTTATTCTCTAAATTATATGGATACATAAGATGAACCCTTACTTTAAGGGAGGAAGGAAGATTACGAGTATTTGAAATAAAATTCTTAGGAAAATGTTTAGATCAAAGGGAGAACAGACAGGTCAATCGGGAACACTACATAAAAGTGAACTACATGGTCTTTATAGGAAACCATACATAGGCCCTAATAAGAACAGTAAGTCTCGTAAACTGCGATGGGCAGGACATGTGGCACGAATGGGGAACGAAAGGTGTTTGGAAGCTTCTTGTAGGACAACCAGGGGGAAAACGTCCAGTTAGTTGACCAAGAATCAGATAGGAAAATAACATTAACTATGATTTGAGGGAAGTGGATTATACAGGTGAAGATTGGAAACATTACTTCAGGATGCGTATGTATATAGAGCCTATGTCCGCCCGGCCATGAGGCTTCGGATTCGATAGTGCGAGTGAGTTAGCGATAGCTACAAATTATGGGAGTGTAGAGGATTTTAGATATTGCTACGCATTGTTATTCCTTTTCTCAAATTACTGCCTTTGAATTTCACGCGGGCAACAGGACTTCTTATAAGCTAACAGGAGTTAAATTCGGGTCGTGTGCAGCCAGCAAACTATTTCACTAGACGTGCTTTCTACATAAGTTATTTTCCAGATTTATAGATTCTGAAATCATTATCACTCTGACTTTCTATGCGAGAATATTCGGGCCTAATGCCCCGAATGTTCCTACCCTCGCATATGTGGAAGGATGCGAGGATCGAACTAGTCGTTCGTGTCCAAAGTGTGGATGAGTAAACGTGACCTAAGTGTGAAGACAATAAGAGTGATGTCTCGTGTTCCAGGTATAAGGACACTCTTCAAGCACTAAATATTGAATATATAACAGTGCTCCATGAAAAATATCCTAAACATGTTATTATTATTGACCCGAGATTTAAAAAAAAACATTTTTTTATCTTCCCTGTTTCGAGTATGAGGTCATCCACATCCTTTCCCAAACACACACATTCTGTTTTCTGTAAATTTATATTCAATCCCCATTTTGTATATCCTTCCATTAGTTTATTTATCATAGGCCTATATCTCATATCATCTTCATTCCCTGCAAAAATTATTTGATCATCTGCAAACAATTAATGTAGTATTTTTCCTCCTAATAGGAATACCCATTTCAGAACAATTTTTATACCATAAATTAAGAGCCTTGTCTAGATAAATATTAAAAAGAACTGGTGATAAACTGCATCCCTGCTTCTAGCCTTTATTCACTGTGAATTCCTCTGTTAATTTATTCTGTATTTTTACTTTAGCTTTTGTATTACTATAGATCCTCCTAACAATATGAATCCATTTATCACGTATATTCAAATTTCTCATTGCCATCCATAATAATTGTCGAGGTACACTATCATATGCCATCTCTCAGTCAATAAAGGTCATATGTAGTTCTTTATTTTTTGCTAGGATTTTCTCTTGAAATACAGAAAATATTATCAATACATGATCTTCCACTCCGGAAGTTCATATTTAAAGTTTTAAATTCGATCCTCAAATAGAATGGTCACATTAAATTAGCATTAAGTGATGAACATTTCTACTGAAAAGAGATACAGGCTTATCACATGACTACTGGCCTCACATCCACATGTGTAATTTACAGAGTTGGAGATGCCATCAGCATGTCGAGTCCCCAGCCGTTATAGCTGGTTTTCTTAATCTGGAACCGCTATCAAATTTTAGTTACCCAAGTTCCACAAAATGCTGGATGGACAGTAGTCCCATTCTGTCCGAAATTCCATAAGAAAATGTCTTCCCCATGAGGACTCGAATAAGCGCATGACCCATTAGAGAACTGCGTTAATACACGATGTCGTAGACCAGTGTGGTCCAACGCTTCTGAAATCAGGGCCAGAATTTGTATTTCTAGGCAGATCAAGGGACACTACTGTATTTTAGAATTAGAATTATTTATTTATTTATTTATCATTATTATTAGGTCCTATTTATTATTACTATAAATATTATTATTATTATTATTTTATTTTTATTATGATTTTTATTATTTTATTTTTATTATGATTTTTATTATTTTATTTTTATTATGATTTTTATTATTTTATTTTTATTATGATTTTTATTATTTTATTTTTATTATGATTTTTATTATTTTATTATTATTATTATTATTATTATTATTATTATTACTACTACTACTACTACTACTACTACTACTACTGCTACTGTTACGACGTAGCACATGGGGACACAAACTGGACTGCCACGTAGTTATTCCCATTTCGAATCCTGGTCAGTTATGGTTTTTTTTTTTTTGCCAGCCTCATAGGCAAAAGTTCAGCGTTTCCCGGTCAAACCATAGGCATTTTTCCTTAAAGGGAATAATTCCTGTGATTGCCCATGGTCTGGAATTTAGGTTAAGTTTAGGTTAAGAACTCTCCTGGGGCTTCATTATCATTTATCATCCATCATATCATCGGGGTAACGTAACTCCGCCTTCAAGGCGCCCCAACTTCAGAAGTGGATTACAATTAAGCCAATGCCAGGAGAGGACACCAGAAATGTCGAAATGACAATCTGGGGCATTGAATAAAAAAATTACTATGTATTATTATTATTATTATTATTATTATTATTATTATTATTATTATTACTATTATTATTTATATTATTATTACTCTTATTACTATTATTATTATTATTATTACTCTTATTACTATTATTATTATTATTATTATTATTATTATTATTATTATTATTATTATTATTATTATTATTATTAGTATTATTATTATTATTACTCTTATTACCTTATTATTATTATTATTATTATTATTATTATTATTATTATTATTACCATTATATTAGGAATTATAAAATCAGAGATATAATGGATGCTCAGGAAAACGTTCTACAAGTTATTGTTGAAGAAAGAAGACTGAAATGGCTCGGCCAAGTAAAAAAAGGTTGTCAAATGACAGGATACCTAAGATGATACTAATTTTTAAGCGGAGGGTAACAGAAGAAAGAGACTAAAGAAGATAATATAATCATCATAATTATTATTATTACTATAACAAATTTTAGAAAAAAAACAGTAGAAAAACGTTTGAAATGGTATGGACACCTCATAAGAAAGAAAGAAGAGAGAATACCGAAGAAGATCCAAGCTAATAGAAGAAGTGGAAGATGCAGACCTAGAGAACATTGGATAGATGGAGCGAAGAGAAGTATGGAAGCTAGATATTTGAGGGAAGAAGATGCTTCAGACATGAACCTCTGGCAACAAATCATTTTGAGTTGAAGGAGAAACACTCTATTGCGGAATGTTCCTAATAAAAATATTATTATTATTATTATATATTTATATATAATAGTTAAATACACTACTAATGTCCTTACAGTTTACAACTTACACATATTCATTAAAAATAGGCCTATATTTACAGTAAAAAATGTAAAAATGAAGTTTCTAACTACATAGGATTAGTGTTTGAATTGTTAAAGATATTTTACCTTTCGTTTAACGAGAGCACTTTAACCATTATGAGTGGTTTTTGTATTCGGGGTTTACTTACATTCACAAATCGTATCTACCCACAGCTCCTCACTGAGTGGAAGAAGAAGAAAAAAAACAATTTGACCTGAATCCAATCTCTCTGTAGCTAACTCAGCAACAGTATTTTGCCAACTAAATTAGGATTGGATAAATGTAACTTATAATTTTATATAATTTTTATTTATAATATATTTTTTTTCAACATACATTACACATTCTATGAACAGGGCAAAGGGCCAGAAAAGTAAACATGGAGGGCCGCCAGTTGAACCAAAATACTTTAGACTATTGGGCTACGGCTCGAGACATAACTGTTACATACTATATGCAGCCCTACTTGTTTGGATTTTTTTCATCAAGGTCATATCCTATCGTGACTTACATTACATAACGGACTTCCACCCAATCTATTATGCACTTTAAAATAATAAAAAAATATACTGCTATAACGGTAAATACTTTGAAACAAATACGCCTTTCCGGTAATTCCTTTCATCCGTGCATACGAGATATAAAGTATTTTTCATTTCGATAAAATTAACACGCACAGATTAGCAGTATCGGCCTTGTGCACTTTAAGAATCCTTCAGTGTAGATATAATTAAAAACTTCTAATAGTTTTGGATCCAAAATAAGTGGATTCCCCGAAAAAAATGTATTCTATAACTGGCATTTATGGAACCCAGGAACGTACATAAGCTCTCCATAAATCCTCATCTTGAGAAAATTTTTCAAATCATGACCTGTGTAATATTCATCTCACTAAAATCACGGTTAATGTCATTATTACACCAGATTCTTAGATTACCCACTAGGAACTTTCTTTCTGGTTTTCTAGAAGAAGTTTCTAAGCGTCTCTATCAATCCTCATACTTGTCACATGGTCTGTCCACCATAATCTACGAGACGTAACTGTTTTTACATGCTTTATATTAGTTTGACCTGTATCTATCTATCTATGTAACGGAATTTTTCAACGCGATTTTCACCCACTTAAAATCATCGGATCGACTTGAAACTTTGTATACTTGTAGAGGACCCGTGACAATACAATAATTTCATATTTATTTTCTAAAATCCTGGCCATAATCATCAGAAAATCAAAAAAAGTATTTTTGTATCAATGTAACGGAATCTTTCAACGCGATTTTCACCCACATAGAAACATTGGATCGACTTGAAACTTTGTATACTTGTAGAGGACCCGTGACAATACAATACTTTCATATTTATTTTCTAAAATCCTGGCCACAATCATCAGAAAATCAAAAAACGTGTTTTTGTATCAATGTAACGGAATCTTTCAACGCGATTTTCACCCACTTAGAAATATTGGATCGACTTGAAACTTTGTATACGTGTAGAGGACCCGTGACAATATAATAATTTCATATTTTGTTTCTAAAATCCTGGCCAGAATCATCCGAAAATCAAAAAAATGAAAACTGGTATAATAGGTTGCGGACTTGTCGAGTTTTTAGTCAATCGTTGTAAGAGCTCAGTTGGTAGAGCAGTGAACTCTTAGTGGTATATAATTTTAATAATCCATACGTCGCTGGTTCAAATCCGGCTAGGAGGGTTTTTTCATAGAAGAGTATTACTTCTATCTCATACTACAATAGTATCGAATTTAAAGATATTTACATTTTTATCTTATTTTGTAAAATATTAAAACTAAAAAATAAAAAATAAATAATAGTTTTAAAAAACCAAAAGAACACGCTTTATTAGAAAACTAAAAATTGAAAAATAATTTTAATTTCCAATACGATTGGTATAAAATAAAGTGGTCAACAAATAAATCATCTCCAACACATATAGAATAAAATTAGAGTTATCATCAAAAAGAAAATAATTTTACCATCAAAAGCGTGGGGTGCTTTTTATGATTTTTACATTTTCTTCTTAGAGAGCTTACTTTTACCAATATCTGTTTATTATAAAATATATTAATTGATATAGAGCACCCCACGCTTTTGATGGTAAAATTATTTTCTTTTTGATGATAACTCTAATTTTATTCTATATGTGTTGGAGATGATTTATTTGTTGACCACTTTATTTTATACCAAGCGTATTGGAAATTAAAATTATTTTTCATTTTTTAGTTTTCTAATAAAGCGTGTTCTTTTAGTTTTTTAAAACTATTATTTATTATTACACCTGGTTTCCCACGAGTTCTTGTAGCTCACTGTTACGTAGTTTTTCGCCTTTTACCCGTCTATTCTACTCTCTTTGGTCCAATAATTTCCAAAAATTTAAAAGTGTTGACTGTTTTAACTTGTTAATTCGGTGGTTTGGGACTTTATTGACTATATGTAATACAGTACAATCCCCGTTTTATATATTTGCAGTTAAAATTGTTTTTAGAGAAGTTAGCATAAAAAAAGAGTTCCTGTAATATGTAATACCTTAGGTATGTTTCCATAATTGAGGCTATTATTTAATATTTCCTTCTGCACCTCATTCCTGTGTGTAATGATAAAAATAACTATTACTTCCTGTTGGTTCGATTTCCGGGCTAAATAACTGTGTTTTCTTTAAACTCGGCATTTCGTCTACTACTGCGGTAGACGTCGAGTTTCAAGAAAACTTGGCCATGGCAATTTAGTCTGGAAGACAAACCAAGCAGGAATCAAAACACCAGCCGTGAAAGCCTACGATTTTAAATAATTATTATCGCTCCTAGGTATTTGAATTCCGAATACCTTTTTTCTTTAATCCATTTCTATGAGATATTTCGATCCCCGCCGGGACAAGTTCCCTAGGCAAGAATGTTCGGGATGTTACCTCACCTATTAGACAATTGTTGGGAAACTTTGAAGTCCAAAAAAAAATAGTCCCCGATCTTTACCTGGCCTTCAAAATCATCATCCATATAATATTCCCCTTTTTAGTATGAACAAGTGACTGATGTATCTTGCCTTAAATATTCGTATTGTTTCAGAGGTGGTCCTGGCATTCAGCTGATCACTCATCCAGAGAAGCCGTCCATGTGCTTGTGTGGTCAAAAAAGTGTGTGTGACCAAGCGTTATAAATCCTCTCCCAACACATCGTGCCCTTGAAAGGTCTGGTGTAACGTAGGGCTTGTAAAATAGAGACCGGATTATATGCAACATAACAAGCTCGAAATATGCTTAAAATATGTATGAAAAAATCCGATTTATGCAATACCAATTAATAAAAAAATATTATTTTATTAGATATTTTATTGTAAATTAACATAATATTTCGTATTTTTATTATCTATTAATATTATCATTTAACACTGATGAATGATAAATTATCAATCAGTATCAGGCAAAAGTATTGTTCATACATTGAAATATTCTACAATTTGCTACTACTGTAAATAAAAACTATCAGGTACTGTTCCCAATGTTCGGTAGTAAGGTTGTGTCTTCGATAGCTCAAAATATATTTGAAGAGAAAAATTATACGCTCAGACCGGGACTTGAACCCGGGACCCTTGGTTCTCTAGACCAAGTGCTCTACCAACTGAGCTACCTGAGCAAGTACCGATCTAAACGCAAATCTTTCTCTATATACATTGTAATTCCCATCCACCAAATGCTGTGAAGCCATGCTTCTATCCATCATTGAGATGTACGAAATCAATAATAAAAACTTGGAAAAAGCCGTACTGGCTGTAATATATAATTCCCAAATATGTCTTCTTAATAAAGGAGCCGCCATTTGCAAGATAGAAGCATGGCTTCACAGCATTTGGTGGATGGGAATTACAATGTATATAGAGAAAGATTTGCGTTTAGATCGGTACTTGCTCAGGTAGCTCAGTTGGTAGAGCACTTGGTCTAGATAACCAAGGGTCCCGGGTTCAAGTCCCGGTCTGAGCGTATAATTTTTCTCTTCAAATATGATTTATCCATCATTGAGATGTACGAAATCAATAATAAAAACTTGGAAAAAGCCGTACTGGCTGTAATATATAATTCCCAAATAGGTCTTCTTAATAAAGGAGCCGCCATTTGCAAGATAGAAGCATGGCTTCACAGCATTTGGTGGATGGGAATTACAATGTATATAGAGAAAGATTTGCGTTTAGATCGGTACTTGCTCAGGTAGCTCAGTTGGTAGAGCACTTGGTCTAGAGAACCAAGGGTCCCGGGTTCAAGTCCCGGTCTGAGCGTATAATTTTTCTCTTCAAATATGATTTATCCATCATTGAGATGTACGAAATCAATAATAAAAGCTCAAAATATGTTTATAAACAGAAAATGACCGTTCCACGCCAACTCAAGTAATTGGACATTATTTGAATTTGGGTGCAAAAGCTCGCCCGTCCCATTTTTTAAAACTATTAATTTGTCACAAAGATTCAAAGCCTGGGTTATCGTTCAAAATGTTTTCAAACTTTTCCTTAAGTTTACTTGGGAATGCCTCCGGTAATAAGGAGTTCAGTTGACGGATTTTATGTATTAACTGAATAGAATCAATCAACGCCAAACCTTGAGTTTCAAGTTTTTTAATAGTTGCAGGTATATGGAAAAAAAAAAGTTTTTTTTTTTTAATACTGGAATTGTTAAATCCTTCCTTGCACTGACAAACTGCCAAAGCCTCTGCACTATCGAAATCGCTTACTACACTTTTGATGGCCTCGAAATGTTCATTGTAAAAAAAACACATTTCTAAAATGTTGTAAATATAGCGTGAAAATATGCGTTAGGCCTATCACTAGTTTTTAGTTAAAATAAGCAATCTTCTTGTATCTTGTAAGCCCATGTTTCCCTTAACAGAGATTTAGGCGCTCTCCCCCTACAGGGAAGAATTTGAACCATACTAATTTAGTTACACTTGTTTCTGTATAGATGTCTTTTGAGTGGTCCGTGGTCAGCGTTCCGCCTCATACTGACATCTAGGAAACCAAGGTAGTACTAGGACGGGAAAATTCGGTAACTTTTGCTTAGAGGCCTTTTCATTCAGGCTTAAGGATTTTTTACGAGCTTGAAAATCTTCAGACTCGGGACCCACGGCTTGAAGTCCCTCCCGGAGGACTTGCTCCTTGGATTTTTCCATCCTAAAAAAAATCCATCGACTCCGGCCGGGTTTGAACCCGCGACCCACGGGACCAGAGGCAAGGAGCATAACCACTAGTCCACCGCGGCCGTTATGTAACAGGTGAAAATGGTCTAAGTAGCAGGAGAATTATTTCAGAACAATGTAGACATTCCAGCAGTGACAGAAACAAAAAAGAAAGGATCAGAAAATTCGTATTTAGGAAATTACATATATTTTTGGTTAGGTGTAAATAAATCCAAAAGAGCTAAAGCAGGAGTATCAATGTTTGTAAAAAAGAAATACAGTAAAAACATCATAGATTGTGAATATATTAATGAAAGATAGAAAAATGTATAAATATGCAACATGCAAATGAATATAATGCGGTCTCCACTTATAACAAATTCCAATGCGCGACAAGCCAAGAATGCCCTTGGCCTAACAGCCGGCTGCTGGCCTCACATCTACATGTGTTAATGAGGTAGACGATCATCCAGCCAGTGTAAGGGTAACATGTGGTCAGCATGTCGAAAAATACTTATAAGGGAAAATTAAACTAAGGTAAAGAGAGAAATAGAGAGATTAAATATAAAACATAGGAGCTGGATATCTGCTGACATTTCGTTTTCTTGGCTGTCCGTTCAGAGGTTACTTTTTCAACTCACACGTAAGCCTAGAGCATGCGGTATTTCATTAGACGGATCTCATGGTCATAAAACGGAGCGCAGGTCACAACCTCAAATAAAAAAGGAGCAAACTTACTTCCATTAAGAGAAAGCAATCCTCTGTCCACATAAATTCAAGCAAAATATTTTGTGTGAAGCCATCAACCTGGAGTGTACTTCATATTTATTGCTTTGTGAGTGAGTAATGGCGACCGGCACGTGACGCCATCTTTAATATATCTTCAAGGGAGGCGGAGACCTCCTTCTAATTGTTTGGCTACTTTTCATCTAGCGGGAATGTCGACTTTACTACATGCCACAGACAACTATGTCTTATCTTCTAGACATGCCATTCATAAATTCATCCGTCCCTCTTGGATTAGACTTTTACGCAACTTGTAAGAGAAGCATGAGTGGTGATTTGCTTGCGCTCTTACGTCATCAAACATCCCGATGATAATTGCTACATTTTCAACTGACCAAGCTAACTAACTGGCACTATGGAACCCGTAGGTTTATGACCGGGCGGACATAAGTTCTCCATACATCCCTATCCTAAGCTAATGTCGACTTTACTAATCATAGTTAATGTTATTCTCCCACCTTATTCTTGGTCTACCAACTGGGAGTTTCCCCTCTGGTTATCCTTTAAGAAGCTTCAATGAACTATAGCAGGATTTTAATATCATAATAAATATGAAAGTTTAAGTTAATAATTTTATATTTTAAAATTATTTTAATATTTAAATATAACTTAAATAAAGAAAAACATCTAAATAATTAATTGTTGTTCATTGTTGAATAAAAATGGCTCAGTAACAATTAAATAAATTGTATTATATAACAGTCTTTCTAAATAATGCTTTTAAAATTGTGTTTTAAGTCATTGTTGTCTGAAATATAAAGCTTTCTGTTATAACTGTAATAGGAACACCTGCTTAACTTAATATTTTTAAATAAAAGTATACTAAATTCTGATTGGGTGTTAAAACAATTAACTTTTTGATTTAACAAATCAAATTTAAACATTATATTACCCAATAGAATTTAAAATATAACATCATGTGATGTAATAATGTTCTTTAATATTATAACAGAATTACACTAGTCATTCAGCATATAACTTTCATCAAGGATAGAAGCAATAACAGCTCTCCTGATAAAATGTGATATTTGATACAAGAAGAATAGTTGATTCAAGAAAATAATTTAATTTTAATTGACAGTGAAGAATAATACCGCCTATATTTACTTGATCTGCTGGGAAATTAAATAGTAAATAAATTTACAACTATTTCTACAAGAATCAGTTATTAGTGATTTTTAAAGTGCTTTCCTATCTTGTGTACCAACTTCGGCCTTGGGAAGAGAATCCAGCTCTACCGGAAATTAAACCCAACCTGAACCAGTAATTCTTTTTGGGACACCAATCCTTCAAAATGTCACTACGACATCGGGCATGAAGAGAGTTAGCTGCTTCAAAACGTCACCACAACATCGGAAAAGAATTACTTCTTCAAAATGTCGCCACAACGAGGGGCATAATGAAGATCTTACTAAAATACTTCTTCAGAACGTCTTTCATTCCCCATTCGTGCCACATACCTGCTCTTCGCAGTCTATGAGATTTAACTGTTATATCTGGCTTCCAATAAACACCATGTAGTTTACTGTTATGTAATCTTCTCCATTCACCTGTCCATCTCTCTTTGGTCCAATTTTTTTTTTCTAAGAACTCTATTCTCAAATAATCGTGATCTCCTTTCCTCCCTTAAGAGCCCATGTTTCGCATTCATGTAATATCCATCCATAGTAATTCTGCCCGACAGCAGGTCTTTCACTGCAATCATAGCATTTTCATGCTATGCTTTGCAGCTTTACTAGGGAATCGTAGGTGTGGTAGCTTCCCGTTGCTTTCCACACCGGTGAAGGATGATGATGATGATGAGGAGGAGGAGGGTGATGATGATGGCCATTTGATTTCGAGAGACCGTTTGGGCCTTAAAGTTTTCCTGATATTTGTCTTACACGTGAGGAAAAACCCCGATAAAAATCTCACCCAGAAAAACTGCCCCGATCGGGGATCGAACCCGGGCCCTCTGCGTGACAATGCAGCATGCTACCTCGAGACAACAGTGGTGGTAGAATAATAGTTTTATATATTATCAGTTTAACGTTTTTTTAAAGGAGTTGGGACGTCAAGAATCTCTGTGAAGTATAATAGTACGCATTTCCAGAATTGAGCCTATATTTAATTTCTTTGTGCATCTCATTTCTATTTGTGATTATTGTTCCTAGGTATTTGAATTCAGCCACTTCCTCAAAATTTACCTCATTTGTCATTAGCTGTCCATTTCTAACAAGCATAAGACAAAACTAAAGGATATTCTATTCCAGGGATTAATCTATGAATTTCCACCGCTGTGATCTCGAGGTAGCGGGCTGCCTTCTCACGCAGCGGGCCCGGGTTCGATTCCCGATCGGGACTGGTTCCTGGGAGAGATTTTCTCGGTGTTTTTTCTCCCCAAAAATCTTCCGGCCATCACTATCATCATCATTCTTCACCGATGTGGAAAGCAACGGGAAGCTACCGTATCTGTAATTCTCTAGTAAAGCCACAAAGCATAGCATTGAAAATGCTATGATTGCAGTGAAAGACCTGTCATTGAGCAGAATTACTATAGAATAGTCTTATGAATCTTGCAATCAACTTCTAATTATTAACTATACGAATATTTTACTATTAAAATGCGTCATGTCCATTTTATCACATTTCGAGAACTTGCGGAGTAACAGTCATATTAGAGTCAACAGGTTAGGTTAGGTAGACTATTTAACTCATGCCCCAAATGGGAGTCAATGACCAATCACGTTTCAATGATGTTTCATTTAGGCCTACAACCAATCACAGTCGTTACCAATTAAAGTTTATCATAATAAAGAAAGCGCCTCCTTTTTAACATTCTGAATATGTCATAGCATTATTTTGCAGTGCCTGACACTCAAAGAAATAGGCCTACCAGATTTTATATATAGTGCATGAATGCCAACACATAGCGCATGCGGGAGTTAAAATAAAAGCATTTGTAGCAATTTATTATACCACCAAAAAAAAAAAGCACTGTTTGCACTTTCTTAAATGTGTTTTTTCCCAGGTAATAACATTTCAGAAAAATATAATTGTCATATTTACATCATAGGACATCAGAAATGAATTAATATACAGTTTGATGTTACAATAAATCATATAACGAAAAACAGGAAAAAGTCTTTAAATTATTATATTGTCACCATTGATTTATGTTTCATTTGTTCTCCATTAGAGTGCATTCTTACAATATTGCGTTCCTTTGGCAATAAATAATATGATCTGCTTGCAGTGACGAACAAGTGAAGCATAACAAACGTTTCTCATTTGTTTTCAAGCATCGCCGTTTACATTAAATATATACATATTTTAAAATAACTATATTTAAATAATGATTTGTGAGTAAACAGCTTAATTTTATTCGTTAAATAGTCCTAACAAATGCCACTCTTGATTTCAAAATTCTCTAGATACATGCACTCCTCACTTCGTGAGTCGTGAATTTATCGATAATTTGGAAATCACTCATGACATTACTTATGACAATTTTAGATAGGTTAGCTTAGAATAGGTAGGTTAAATTTGTATTCATTTTTGTTGAATGTTTTTTCATAAGGCGACTATGGACTTCCCTTCCGCCCATGTCAACGACTGTCAAACTGTAACATTGTTCAAAAACATACTGAAGAGTTCTTTTTAATAAACTAACTTATACCACCTCACTGATAGTATTCTGTTAACAATTTATAATTTAATTCATTTTGTGAAAATAGTATTAAGATTAACAAATATGTTCATTTGTTTGTTTTCAATATTGTACAACTTACAAATTAGTTTATCTACTATTGTAACAATCAGTGACGCTTTAGTTCATAATTGTATTAGGCAACAAAACCTATACTTTATATTCTAACAAAACACGATATCAAAACATAAAATACTCGTACAGGTTCAACCAAACATAAAATATAGGCCTACTTTAATGATTACACTGAGCAACAAAAAATATATTGTCTCAGAAAGAAAAATATTTGATTCTGATAGTATTTTTTTCTCCTGAATTCAAATATGATATATTTTTTCTCCGTCGCGCAAGGTTTCTGAGAGACAGGAATTTATAATTTCAAAACACTAATATTTTTTACATTCGTAACTACACAATATTCGAACATTCAGACTCACCTAGAAAGTAATAAATTACTATTTCCTGCTGTATTTCGCCTGTGGAGCATCCCTCTTGATGGTCCAACAATAATCGTCCAGCATATTAGGATTCCATTTGCCTTGATATATCTTTTCCACAGCTGAAATCTCCTGAGTTAGCTCATTTGGTTTTATTTTACAATGGACAAATGGGCGAAAGAACGTTTATTTAAAAAAATATTATTTAAATCCATTAACTGAAATTGAAATAACAAAACTGTGGGTGATGGAGAAATTCCGAATACATGTTTGAAAACGCAATAAAAACGGTATTAAGTACAACTATTGGTACTCATGAGACAAAAATCATGTTGACCAGTGTAATTTATAGAATATAACATTGTAAGATCATATGGCCTTAACTCCATCAAGGTAAATATTTTTTTTTCTTGTGAAATGTAACAATGACACCCCTGTATTCTGTTTTTATCAGATATTATAGGCCTATAATGTTCAAACGCATTTTAGGTTATTTTACGTAGTTATTCCATTGTATTTTCAAGAATTTTATGGATTGTTTTTTAAAACATTGCAAAGATTGCTGAGGTAATTATTCACATACTGCTGCAATATATATTTTTTAAATTTGAATTTATGTAGACTGCTACGTGGCATAGAATCCCAAAACCAAATACTGGTCTGAAATGCAGAATTTCATAATCGATTTTAATCCCTAAAATCTAACTTATGGAAATGTAGCCATAAATAAACTGTCTAATGCCATTTGACTGCGAGATATAAAACATGTAAATGACGAGAAATATTTCATATATCATTAAATTCCAGGTGGTATTATTATTATTATTATTATTATTATTATTATTAAAACCTTTGTATCCATTGGTGAAATATTATCTCATCGTTGCGTTAACGGATTTGAATTCCGATCGGGACAAATTTACTATTTTTTTTAACAATAGTTGAACATCATCTTGGCATCATCATCATCATCCGTGCAAGTATTAGGCCGTGTAGCCGGTCACGGTCTCAAAGAGGAATTTTCCATCCAGCGGTTTTTTGGACGTCCCAGCGATCTTTTGCCTTGGGGACAGTTTATCTAGGATGGCCCAGATAAATTTGGACGGATGGATGCATGTACATGTTTATGATCTCAGAAAATTAGATGTGAAATGATGGAAGCAAAAAGCCGTAGAAAGAGTTGTGTGGGCATCGATCGTGAAACGGTCAAACTAAGAATCATTACGCGAAATGAAGAACCGTATATTAGACGAGGAGTAAATAAATAATAGTTTAAAAAACTAAAACAATACGCTTTATTAGAAAACCGAACTAAAAAATGATAAATAATTTTAATTTCCAACACGCTTGGGATAAAATTAAAGTGGTCAACAAAAAATAATCTCCAACACATCTAGAATAAAACTAGAGTTATCTACAAAAAAAATAATTTTACCATCAAAAACTTGGGGCGCTTTTTATGATTTTTACATTTTCTTCTTAGAGACTTTATTTTTATCAATATCTGTGTATTATCAAATATATTAATTGATATAGATCACCACACTCTTTCGATGGTAAAATTATTTTTTTTGTAGATAACTCTAGTTTTATTCTAGATGTGCTGGAGATGGTTTTTTGTTGATCACTTTAATTTTATCCCAAGCGCGTAGGAAATTAAAATTGTTTTTATTTTTTTTAGTTCGATCTTCTAATAAAGTGTGTTGTTTTAGTTTTTTGAACTATTATTTATTTTTTTATTTTGTATTTGGTTTTCTAAAAATCAAAATATATTTAAATTCGATACTATTGTAGTATGAGCTAAAAGTAATACTCTTCTAAAAAATCATCCGGGCCGGATTTGAACCAGCGACCTATGGACTACTGATATTATAAGGTAAAGTGATCCCATTACAGGCCTCAGGAGGCCCTTGGGGTAGTAGGAGGTTAAGGCTCCCACTTTTTCTAGACAATCGGCACTTGATGTCATCCGGGTTGTCAGCCCAGCGTGACGGCCGCCTTTACCCCAGAACAAGCGTCTGGTACTCATTTCCGTTAGAGGCTGAGTCTACCCCAGGGCCATGGTGCCGCCAGAAGGTTTGGGTCAGTTTAAAAATCCTGACCCCACTGGGACTCGAACATTCGACCTTCCGGCTTGTAGCGCAGTGCCTTAACCACTGCACTACGGCGTGCCCCCTACTGAATTATATACCACTAAAATCCACCACTCTACCAACTGAACTACCATAACGATAGAATAAAAAGTCGACACGTCCGCAACCTATTATACCGGTCTTTATTTGTTTGATGTCCTGATGATCCTGGCCAGGATCGTAGAAAGCAATTATGAAATTATTGTATTGCCATTAGTCCTTTACAAGTATACAAAGTTTCAAGTCGATCCAATGTTTTTTAGTGGGTAAAAATCGTGTTAAAAGATTCCGTTACATGGATAGATACAGATCAAGCTAATATAAAACGTGTAAAAATGTACGAATTGACCGAGACTGGTGTCTAATCAATAAGGTTTCGGTGTCGGTAAGCTGAGTGATGATAGCAATATCAATGACATTTAAGCCTTAAACCCCCTTATGAGGGCGATAAGTGGTGGAAAATAAAATTTCCAAAATTACTGGGATTAGTTCTAACCGATAGTTTTCGAGGTTGCTAAGCTGACTATAACTGTCGCAATGATATTTAACCCATTCGCTTCAAGTTTAAAAGCTCAATGGATTTCCCCAGAAACTGAATATAAATCACCGTAAATTATATACACTCTTTACAGTTCTCTTTTATTAACCAAACCTTTTTAATTAATAATGAAAAAAAACAATAAAAATCTTATTATTCCGATCCCTTCTTTCAGTCATTCAAAACGAACGAAAGATAACGGTACTTGAGATCTCAATAAGGGAGTAGATCAAAACACATTCCTCTACTTTTCATAAATATTAACAAAAGATTACCATGCCAAAGGATGTACAAAATATTGCGAAATATATAACAGGCAGAGTTAAACGAGTGTAACTCGTCTTCTGAGGCGAATGGGTTAAGTACTTGCTCAGGTAGCTCAGTTGGTAGAGCACTTGGTCTAGAGAACCAAGGGTCCCGGGTTCAAGTCCCGGTCTGAGCGTATAATTTTTCTCTTCAAATATGATTTATCCATCATTGAGATGTACGAAATCAATAATAAAAACTTGGAAAAAGCCGTACTGGCTGTAATGTATAATTCCCAAATATGTCTTCTTAATAAAGGAGCCGCCATTTGCAAAATAGAAGCATGGCTTCACAGCATTTGGTGGATGGGAATTACAATGTATATAGAGAAAGATTTGCGTTTAGATCGGTACTTGCTCAGGTAGCTCAGTTGGTAGAGCACTTGGTCTAGAGAACCAAGGGTCCCGGGTTCAAGTCCCGGTCTGAGCGTATAATTTTTCTCTTCAAAAATAATAATAATAATAATAATAATAATAATAATAATAATAATAATAATAATAATAATAATAATAATAATAAATTCCTTACCTCAGTCAAAGTTATGTTTATTTAAGAATTCGTCGACGTTTCGATCTCCTTATGCGAGATCTTTCTCAAGGCATTAATTCTTATTACAGAAATAGAAATTGCCTACATTAAAAATGAAATTGACATTTCCAGCAATAATTATAATTTGAGATTCGCTATGTAAGTTGCACACTATATTTTATACTTTTCACAAATTTCTCTTCCATCCACGCACAAATAAATCATACCCCTTACAATGACTCTCCTTAAACTTTATGGATAGTAATTAATAACTCTGAGGTAATGAATATATAATTATTACTTTAACTACTCTCAGAGAACAATATAATAAAATATTCAATAAAAATAAAATGTCAAAATTGAGAATGGATAAAAATGAAATGTCTAAATTGACCGAGACTAGTACCTAATAAATATCTTTCAGGATTGCTAAGCTGATTATAACAATCCCAATGGCATTTAAGTCCGAGTTAAACCTCCTAGGGGGTGAGAAGGAGTGCAAAAATGACCAAATTAACCGCGATTAACATATATTCAACATGTTTCTCGTTCGCTAAGCTGATTGGTAATAGTCCCAATGACATTTTTGCCCAAGTTTAATCTCTAGAACTGTTATGGAGGTGAGAAGGAGTGAAAGATAAAATGACAAAATTGAAAGAGATAAATATTTAATCGATAGTTTCAAGGTTCGCTAAACTTATTGGTAACAATCCAAGTGACATTTGAGTCCAAGTTTAACCCCTAGCACCTCTATGGAGGGTGAGGAGTATTGAAAAATAAAATGAAAAATTGAAAAAGATTAAGCGTACGGAGCAAAAAGTGGACATCCGAATTTCGAGATAAATTTGCTTTTAAAATGAAGCGTAGGAACGTCGAAGATGAAAACATGAAAAAAAAATTGCGGACCATCCAGAAACAAAGCTGTAAAATAACAATTTATAAAGCACTATTCCCTATATTACCTGAAGTAAGTTGCTACCATTGTGGTCGTGACGTCAGATTCGATATTCAGACGTTAATACAGGGTGAAAACATGTTTTCTTCTTCAATAGAGATGCGAAAATAGAATAAACATTTTATTATAATAAAAGTGCACTGCTGTATTTCCGAAATTACGTAGCAAAGAGTTTGAAATTTAATAAAAATAATGTCCTCAAATAGAGTTTCTTATGAAAGATGGTTAAACTGAATCGATTGTCGATAATAATCGATACATCATCGTACGTATTTCTCGAAAATGAACAACGGTAAATTACCCTTGCAAAATATTCAATTAATAGAGCCACTCATTTATAACGTAATCTTCGAAATTTGTAATATAATTTATTGGAATACATATATAATAACCTGAAATCCAACCTAACTTATTTCAATTACTCTAACCCGTGAAAGTAAAAAGATAGAATGGCATTTAGACAATATTAAATTACAGATATGTAAATAAATTATACTATATGTGTAAGAAACTAAAAGCTAACCTAACCTAATTATGTATACTAGTGAAATATGTATTTTGTAGTGCTTATAAAATGTTATTTTACTGCTTTGTTTCTGGATGGTTCGCATTTTGTTTTGAGTGTTTTCATGTTTAGTGGTCCTAAGCTTCATTTTAAAACCAAAACTATCTCGAAATTCGAATGTCCACTTTTTGCGCCGTAACCAAGATGAATATTTAATTACAGGAATAATTAATATATTTCAGAATCACTAACGTGATCGGTTATAGTCATCAACCTCAATTACATTTAAGCCCAAGACTTTAACCCCTAGCGCACGTGTGGCGTATGAGAAGTGCTGAAAGAAACAGTTTTCGAGGTTTAAACTATATTTTAGCTCAAGTTTAACCCATAGAAACACTATATAGGGCTTAAAGGGGTAACAAATGTCCAGATTTGCCGAATTTAATGTCCAATAGTTTTCAGGATTGATAACAGTTCCAATGATATTTAAGCACACGTTTAACCGCTAGCACACAAATATAGAATGAAAAAATAAAATGTGTAAATTAACCGAGATTAGTGTCTGATCAATAGTTTTCAAGGACAAGGAGATCAAGATATACATTCAGCCAATCCCTGTATTCGCTAATTTATAAAATCTTTAGAGCTTCAAAATCTAGCACTTTCGACAATTATTTATTTTAAAACCTAAGGTATGAGTTCACACCTTGATAAATGTAAATAATTCTTCAAAGTACTCACCAGAATTTCTTCCAGTCCGTTTCGCTCCGCGGCGCTGATATCTTTCAGTTGAACCATGGAGGAGGCCATCAAGCTGCTGCCGTGGAGACATACTGTGGCGGTAATCGAACAACCTGATTATTTCTCTACTGATGTACCCGGAATGAACATCGAAGCCTCAAACAATTTGTACCTGAAAAGAAAAACAAGTATTGTATGCATAGTTCATTTCATTAATGTATATAACATACTATGGAACCCGAAAGTTCATAGCTGTGTGGGCATAAACTCTCCATACATCCCTGTCCTGGGGTAATGTTTCCCAATCACCCTTTGTATTATCTACTTCTTACAAATCATGGTAAATGTATTCCCCACCTCATTGTTGTCCTATCTACTAGGCGCTTTGTAACATTCTTATTTGTATAATTGTTAAGAATTAATGGTATTGCATTTTGATAACATATATTTATTCATGAATGAGTGTTGTCCTTATTTTCCGCGTTTTGTCCAGAAATTTAGCGAGGTTTATCCAATTTTCTGGATTTACCAATAACTCGTAGCATGCCAATCTCGATTTGAATTTAGAAATCTTTCCGGTAATAACTGACGTCTCCAATATTCTAAATCATTACATTTTCCTAATATATGTATCTCATCTTCAAAGTTCCCGCACATTGGACATATTCGCATATCGTGATCGTCGCTAATTTTTAGAAATTTCCATGCCCCTAGCCTAAACCAATGATTACTTTATTGTAACGGACTGTCAACAGCACGTACGGCTTACTGCCCGTGCGACCCATATTTGTAAATAATATTGTTAATATCTTACTTTTTGTCTAATAAAGTCCTACTACTACTACTAGTTCTTATTTGTACAGTCGAAATTTTTATAAACAATAATTCATATTCCTTTAAATACAGATTATGAAGAAGCCGATACCGTTAAATCTGATCTGTACTTACGTATTATCTAATAAGTAGAGAAATACATATATTGGTGCAACATTATACTTCATATTCTGATTAAATTGAAAACAATGTTTATATCACTGCAACAGTTTTATTTGTACGCTACAGCTAACGCCCTTGATTAACACAGTACTTACTGGACGTAAGAGAAGGTTAAATCCAGTCATTTGTTTACTCCTTTATTTACTAGAGTTCAATATGAATAAAGGAAAGGAGTTAGGGAGCCAATTTAAAGAAACAATAATTAATTTTGCATTGAGGTGCTACTCATTAAGAAAAATGGGCTCATTGGTTAATAAACTCCATTCTACTGTAAATACAGTATATTGTTAACTTAGTTACTCACTCACTGGCACTATTGAACCCGTAGGTTCATGACCGCGCGGACATAAGCTCTCCATACATCCCTATCCTGAGCTAATGATTTCCAATCATTCCCTGATATAATCTACTTCCCTCAAATCATAGTTAATGTTATTCTCCCACCTCATTCTTGTTCTAGCAACTGGACTTTTCCCTCTGGTTTTCCTACAAGAAGCTTCCATGCACCTCTTTCATTCCCCATACGTGGCACATGTCCTGCCCATCGCAGTCTACGAGACTTAACTGTTCTTATTATATCTGGCTTCAATTATTTTGTTAACAAGTTTAGAAACAATGCTTCAACTGCAAATATTCCAAGGAATATAAAGACAAAGTTACTGAATCAGAGAGAAGAAAATTCAATTATCAGGCAAGTAAAAATTAACCCTAGAATAAGTGTACCTAGAATCAAGCAATTATTGGAACAAGTATCACAAACGAAAGTATCCCACCAAACAGTCCGTCGAGTTTTGTGGCAGCATAGCTATCGAGGCAGAATCCCTAAGAAGAAGCCATACGTAAACAAGAGGAACCGTACAGCAAGATTGAAATTTGCCAACAAGCATTTGGACAAGAGCCAAGACTTCTGGAACAATGTGATCTGGTCAGACGAAACAAAAATAAATATTTCCGGGTCCGATGAGATAAACTGGGTATGGATAAATAACAATACAGACTATGAAAATGCAAATAATATTTCTACAGTTAAATCTGGAGTTGGGTCCATTCTTCTTTGGGACTGTATGTCCTCAAAGGGATTGGGTAATATCCACTCCATCTATGGCACTATGGGCCAGTGGGTATACAATGATATTCTGAAAAATAAGTGCTGTAAAAATGGATATGTCCGCACCTTATGCATTTCAGCAAAACGGTGACCCAAAACATTCAGCCGACATTAATAAACGCTGGTTGATCTGTAAAGTCTCCAAGCAGCTAAGAACCCCTACATAATATCCAGACCTAAACTCCATTGAGGGAACCCCTACATAATATCCAGACCTAAACTCCATTGAGGGAATTCTAGAAAGAAAGGTTCGTCAGTGGTACATTTCATCTAAAATGAAATGAAGAATGTTATTTTGGAAGAATGGGGAAAAATTGCCACAGAAACTTGTTTCAAATTAGTACAATCCATGGGAGAAAGGTGTAAAGCTATTATTAAGGCCAAAGGACATTTCACAAAGTATTGAGTATTTCAGTTGTGTAAATAAGTTCATAATTTTTGTTAATTTATTTGAAGTGTACAAAAACAATGTTGCAGAAAATAGTACAAGTTTTTACAATTGATTAATGTTGTTGTTCTTTGAAAATTAGTGAATTTAGCCGTTAGTTTATGTTTCTGTTACATTAATGAATACTTATTAAGAAAGAAAACAAAAAATATATATTATATTTAAGTGTAAATCTGCTATATTTTATTAAAAATTTGGAAAAACTGCACTTAAACTAGCGTGAAATATTTTCAAAGTCCTATAGAACAACAGTGCGCATGCGCCAGAGTTTATAGAGCCAGCAATAACCCACAATCGAACCACATATCGATTATCATCCTCGATTAATATCCTTCGCTATGAAATTTAAATTACCAATATTTGCAACAAATCCCCAAATCTATGTAAAAAAAATATATGAATAGTATTAAAATTCAAGAATGAGGTGGGAGAATAACATTAACTATGATTTGAGGGAAGTAGATTATACAGGGAATGATTGGAAAGCATTAGCTCAGGATAGGGATGTATGGAGAGCTTATGTCCGTGCGGCCATGAACCTACGGGTTCGATAGTGCCAGTGAGTAAGTAAGTAAGTAAGTAAGTAAGTATAGTATTAAAATTGCCAAACGTTTATTAAAAATGGGTGTACACTTACTTATCACTCCCTAACGCTGATCCAACCAGCGATAACCCAAAACAGCGATAGGAAAATCATATACTAA
The DNA here is from genome assembly GCA_030220185.1 of Diploptera punctata. Lineage (NCBI taxonomy): Eukaryota > Metazoa > Arthropoda > Insecta > Blattodea > Blaberidae > Diploptera > Diploptera punctata. The sequence goes on from JASPKZ010009149.1 coordinate 44,607, forward strand.
GTAATATACTCTGTGGAGAAAATTGCAGTTAGCATCACAATATTGTCCACCGCTGTGGTCTCGAGGTAGCGTGCTGCCTTGTCACGCAGCGGGCTCGGGCTCGGGTTCGATCCCCGGTCGGGGCAGTTTTTCTGAGTGAGGTTTTTATCGGGGTTTTTCCTCATCTGTAAGACAAACGTCGGGAAAACTTTAAGGCCCAAACGGTCCCCGAAATCATATGGCCATCATCATCATCCTTATCATTATCATTATCCTTTACCGGTGTGGAAAGCAACGGGAAGCTACCCGTTCCCTAGTAAAGCTGCAAGCATAGCATGAAAATGCCATGATTGCAGTGAAGGACCTGCCTTCGGTCAGAATTACTATGGATGGATCACAATATTGTTTAACAGTGTCATAATATTGTGATTTGCATATTTAAATAAATACTTCAAAATTGTCTAATAATGTTATAAAAATTGTTTGAAAAAGTTTAAAATATTAAATAATGTTAGTAAATACAGAATAAGAACTATAGTTTACAACAATATAACTGAAAAATCAAGCGCTAGTAGAAGTGCAGTTGAGCCAAAATTCAACTGTACAAATATAAATGTTGCATACTGTATATCAATAATATCACAATTTAGGCTTATTAAAATGGTTTTTCATCAAATGGATTAGTCGAGATACTGCATATTTATTAGTCGAGATACTGCATATTTATTTATTTATTTATTTAGCATATGTGGTCGTCGCGATATCAGTCCGGTCATTTCTTTCCTGTAGATTCTGAGCATGTATAAATCTCCTCAGAATGGGATACCGACCCATCGCTGAGAAGTTTTCAGTGATGGGGTTGCCACCTTGAGGCCTCTGAACTTGCCTGCTTTTCTCTTTGGGAGTGCTCCCATAGCCAGTGGGTCCGGTTTGTAAGAGCCGGATACTCGCTCTCACCTTCTCCCGTCTGCAGTAACCATGAGTTATATTGCCCAGGGGTGACGACGAGAACATGAGAGTAGGATTTACTGGTAGAGCTGTCTGGTGTTTGGATAGTTGGCTTTACACAACTACAGATCCACAGGACGAAGAGACCCAGGACGACCTAAGAAGCTATGGAGGAACAAATTTCTATCCTGAAATGGAACCGACCAATTGTTATCGATGATTATGGTTTTTTTTTTCAATTTATGGAAATATCAACACGCCAAAAGAAAACACAAACTATTCCAATTAGACGGAGAGATTTCAGACTATAGTCTGTAAATCATCACACAATTCCGAACTTTTTAGAGCATAATACAATTTATAAAATCTTCAAAAATAAAAAATAAATGTTTTGAGAGTCGAACGACTTTTTCAGCGAAAAAAACAAACTTCTATCCCATCTACCCATTCTCTATGTCCAGGGATATACTAAGTTTCTTGATTTTTTCACCAAAAAATGGCAAAAATTTGGAAATCTTTAAAAAATACCAAATACATTTTACAGAATGTGAGTAGAATTAAAAAACAAAAAACACGATTATATCCCAAAACTTCAGACATCATTTCCCAATGCTTTTGGCCAAAAAATGGAAATATTTGCAAACATCTTGTAAAACAGGTCTATAAATAACTCCGAGTACAGACGACTGTATCCGAGGTTTTTACAGTAAAAAAAATGCAAAAGCCGTGTCCTTGAATTATCAATATATCTTCTAAGATGCATTAAACACTAAAAAAAGGGCAATAATCATAAATATTAAATTATTAGATAATATTCCTCATTTTTAAAACATTCTTTCAAAATTTTATAAATTATTTTCTTAATTTTAATTACAATATTTTAAAGTTTTTTTTTTCGAAATTAAAAATAAATTAAGCATTTTTATCACAGTGCGCCATGTTCTAGAAAGACAAAGACGTAGTAAAAGCAATGTGGAAGCAGAAAATACAGGTCGACCTTAATTTCATAACGTAACAGCGCCATTCTCTTCAGTATCGAATTTGCAGAACGTTATTCAAATATATATATATATATATATATATATATATATAGGTATGTCATAAAAAGGATAATTAATGCCTGAACCGAGATTCGAACTCAGGGCTAGAATATATTAACTGTTATGTTAGCCGCGAGATGGCAGTTGGAATAAATTTCCGCTACCTCTTGTGTGAATTGAGAATACTACATGTATAAGAAAATTGTATGCTTGTATTGGAATTCTTGGGTAGCTCAGTTGGTTAGAGCGCTAAAGGTACAGACTTTAGAGACTCGAGTTCAAATCCCGACTCAAGCATTCTTTTTTCTTTTCATATCATCTATATATATATATATATATATATATATATATTTATTTATTTATTTATTTATTTATTTATATTTATAAAAACGGTAAGCCTACCCTTTAGTTGGCAATGTATCCTGCAAAATACGTTGATTTCATTAATTTTAATATATTATCATAAAATAAAATAAAACTAATTGATTGAAAAATGCTTAAATGTACAAAATAGTATATAATATTAATAATATGACTATTTTCATTGCTGTAAGTCAAATTTATATAGTTTTCTTTGATGAATTTCAAGGGAAATTTATGCCCCAAATCTTAAATTTCAGTATATTCATAAAAATAAAATAAATAATTTAAAAGGAACAAAGAGAGATGAACAGACAGGTGAATGGAGAAGACTACATAACAATGAACTGCATGGTCTTTATAGGAAGCCAGATATAATAAGAACAGTTAAGTCTCGTAGACTGCAATGGGCAGGACATGTTGCGCGTATGGGGAATGAAAGACGTGCATGGAAGCTTCTTGTAGGAAAGCCAGAGGGAAAACGCCCAGTTGGTAGACCTAGAATGAGGTGGGAGAACAACATTAACTATGATTTGAGGGAAGTAGATTATTCAGGGAATGATTGGAAAGCATTAGCTCAGGATAGGGATGTATGGAGAACTTATGTCCGCGCGGCCATGAACCTTCGGGTTCGATAGTGCCAGTGAGTAAGTAAGTAAGTAATTTAAAAGGTTCATACTTAACGAAGCAGTAAGTTTGAAGACATCTCAAGATGTTGCTATTCTAGATCAGACTAAACCCAGTGGTAGCGCATCAATTAGTACTAGTGGTAGGACTTTATTAGACAAAAAGTAAGATATTTACAATATTATTTACAAATATGGGTCGCACGGGCAGTAAGCCGTACGTGCTGTTGACAGTCCGTTACAATAAAGCAATAATTGCTACTAGGGTAAAGAAAAATAAACAACAAAAACAGCAATAACATTACAATTACATAAAGAAAACACAATAATATTACAATTAAATAATAACACAATAGCATTATACATTATCAATTAGTAAGTGCCCAGCACTCTTTCGTACACGTTACCAACTCCAGCTGAATTAAATGCTAACAACTCGCTAAATTTTAAAATTATCTAACGAAACGATTTTTTTTACTCTACTAAATAATACTCCTTACACAAACGGTGATATTATTTTATTATTATTAGGGATTCATATTAATAAAAAAAATAAGTTTATGCACTAAAAGTGAATATTTGATTACAAATAGCATGTATTATTCCACTCTTTGTATGTGGAACCAAGAAACAAGACAGAAGTTTTATTTCTCGTTATACTGTGTTACAATCTTACCTTTAGCACATAATAATTCTACTTCATTATAACTATTAATATTTTATTTCAGTTATGAGACTTTGTAAGAACTATGATCACATCTCAATAGTTTTACTATTTTTTATTTTGTTTCAAAATTATAATAGTATATTACGATGCGAGGTTGGGAAGTGATTTTTTTACGGAAGCAAGGAAAATGTTTAATTTCCGAAATTCTGTAAAACACTTCACAAATGTGTGTTGTACATTATTTGTTGCGCGATATCTTCAAAATAATAAATAATACTAAAATAATAACACCTTTGTTGGAAATATTTGCGTCCATTATAAACAACTGATGACTAACGTTAACAGTGTTGGCAAAGTTTATTAGTTGAGACTACAGCAGGTTGTGACACCAATCTAGTCATAAAATGGCGGCAAGTAGGTATTTATTGTTTTATATTGTTTCAAATAATGTTCCGTTCATTTAAAATGTAATTATTAGTTTTATATAATGTATATTAACACTGCCTTTTAGATATGTTTGTATATACATTGTACGTAATAGCCCACACGTGGTTTGTAATATGTACTATTACATTGTAGTTATTTTATTATAGTATAGTTATTTAGGTTTGCAACCCCGAAATGTAGGAAGATGATCTTTCAATCATGGTCGCCATTGTTGTAAGTCGACAAAACGCACTATCGTGCAAAAACGTATTTTGTATGATTTTCAGAACGCACCCTAAAAATAAGTAGGTAACATTAATTTAAATTACTTCAATATCTTAGTGCACTAACTAATTAACTCACTGGCACTGGCCGCGCGGACATAAGCTCTCCATACATCCCTATCCCAAGCCAATGTCTTCTAATCATTCACTGTATAATCTACTTCCTCAAATCATAGTTAATGTTATTCTTTCACCTCATTCTTGGTCTACCAACTGGGCGTTTTCCATCTGGTTTTTCACAATAAGCTTCCATGCACGTCTTTCATTCCCCATTCGTGCCACATGTCCTGTCCATCGCAGTCTACGATACTTAACTGTTCTCATTATATCTGGCTTCCTATAAAGACCATGTAATTCATTGTTATGCAGTCTTCTCCATTCACCTGTCTGTTCATCTCTCTTTGGTCTAAACATTTTCCTAAGAAATTTATTTTCAAATACCCGTAATCTCCTCTCCTCCCTTGAAGTAGGAGTCCATGTTTCGCATCCATATAATATAACTGGTAGAATAATAGTTTTATCCATCCATAGTAATTCCGCCTGAAAGCAGGTCCCTCACTGCAATCGTAGCATTTTCATGCTATGCTTGCAGCTTTACTAGGGAATTATAGGTGTGGTAGCTTCCCGTTGCTTTCCACACCGGTGAAGGATGATGATGATGATGATGATAAGGATGATGATGATGATGATGACGATGATGATGACCATATGATTTCGGGGACCGTTTGGGCCTTAAATTTTTCCTGGCTTCTGTCTTACAGGTGATGAAAAACCCCGATAAAAACCTCACCCAGAAAAACTGTCCCGACCAGGGATCGAATAAGGGCCCACTGCGTGACAAGGCAGCACGCTACCTTAGACCACAACGGTGGACTAACAGTTTTATAGACCATGTAATTCATTGTTATTTAGTCTTCTCCATTCATCTGCCTCTTCATCTCTCTTTGGTCTAAAATTTGTCCTAACAACTTTATTCTCAAATACCCGTAATCTCCTCTCCTCCCTTAAAGTAAAATTCCACGTTTCGCATCCATATAATATAACCGGTAGAATAATAGTTTTATATATTTTCTTAGTATACTATATAAGCAAATGATAATTTAAAATTAAGTAATCTATTGATTTGGCGTTTTCTTGATAAAAATACATTATGTATTTAGTACATTAAACTATTAAACTTTTATATGATTTTCATAAATATTTATTTTATTTAGCATTCATAACAGATGTTTCAATTCACTGATATTCACCAGACGAATGTTATAAATACAAATAAACATATTTATGACATTCGTCTGGTGGAGACACAGTGAATTGAAACATCTGTTATGAACGCTAAATAAAATAAATATTTATGGTAATAATATAAAAGTTTGATGGATATATTTATAAAATAAATTTTAAATAAAATATTTACATGAATTGATCAATTTTAATAAGAAATCAGCTGAATAAAAGCTTCTCATGGAGGAATTACGTAAATTAAGCAAATTTCTCAGCAAGTCGAATTGATCGCCGGATTTTTCCGGTTTACAGAATATATATTTCCTTTGTTAACCCTTAAATTCATAATGTATCCATTTGGATACATCATTCGGTCCTGTTAATTTAATGTTTTAAATAAATCAGAAGAAAAGGAACAAAATGAAACCACTTAAACGTGTGTTTAATTATACAATATACCTAATAATAACAGTTATACAAGATTCCGTTTTCACTGCGGTCCGCCACATTCAAATAACTAGCAGAAGAAATCTGTGTTTTGCCAATTTAAGGGTTAAGACCGAGAAGTGTGGAAGAAAAAATGTGTATATTTTGGTTGAAGGTACCTGTGTAAATAACAGAAGCAATCCTGAAATGAAATGAATTAAATCATATATTTCCAATTACGTTGTGGAAAACGTTAGAGCAATATTTAAATTAAAGCTTTTCAGGTAAAACCCCATCCTCATGGTTAGATTTCGCTTAATTTTTATGACACCTTTGTTGCTTTATTTTAATGCAATAAGGCCTACGACAAGTTATTTGTGGAAAATCGAAAATTGCTGCCAGTAAAGATTTTTTTTTTGCCTCATATAAACTCCCACTGCTAATGGGCCAATTTTGCTGGTTTACCCTATTTGTATTAATTAGTATGCAGAGTTGTAGAGTTCTTGGGTTCAAATCCCGGTTGACGCGTTTTTTTTTCATATCATATTTGGCTTTCATTTCCGAATGTCAACATTTAATCATAATATCGAAATCCGATTGAGGGTCTTTCCACTTTTTCAGCGGTTGCCCTTTTACCAGCTGGCTGCTGGCCCTTCACATCCACATGTGTCAATGACAGAGGTAGATGATCAACAGCCAGTGTAGGGGTGACATGTGGTTAGCATGTCGAGTCCCCCAGCCGTTATAGCTGGTTCCTCAACCTGGAGCCGCTACTTATTGTAGCTACCCAATTGCCTCACGATGCTGGGTGGGCACCGGTCCCATACTGGCCGAAATACCATGAGAAAATTTCTTCCCCCACGGAGACTCGAACCAGCGCAAGTCCCGTAGCTCTGCGCCAAGGCTTCCTACCTTAACCGCTCGGCTACGGCGCGGGACTTAATATCGAAATAAATATCATTATTTCTAGAAAGTAAATATTCTCTTTAAATTCTTGCTTGTTATAGAAGCCATAATATAACAGTGCGACCGATATTTCTTCATAAGACATAAATGATAGGTCTAATTCTAATACAGATATGGAAGACCAACTATGATTTGAAGGAGGTACACAGGGAATGATTAGAAGATCTTAACCCAAGATACAGATGCACAGAGAGCTTAGACCTGTGTCTGCGCGGCCATGGACCTCCAAATTCCATAGTGCCAGTTTGTTATTTAGTACAAGTATTAATAATTTAACTCATGCCCCAAATGGTAGTCAATGACCAATCACGTTTCAATGACTTTTGTTTTACAACCATGACAGTAGTGTTTCACCTCGCTTTTTATCGATTTCTCTTTATCAACTCCTGCTTTTGTGATAAAGAAAGCTCCTCCTTTTTAATATTCTATACAGGTCAGAGCATTATTTTTCAGTGACTGATTCTCCAACAAATAAATTGAATATAGCAAATAATGAACATATTCCTTGATTTTACTGAGTTGCTTACTAAAAATGAATTAATAACCTATAATATTGGTTATAATATACAGTTTCATGTGTTTCATTATTTCCCCACTAGGCTGCATTCTTACAATACTGCAATCCTATTTGGAAATAAATAGTGTGATCAAGTTGCATTGAATAATCATAACCTCACATTTCTGATTTGTTTTCAAACATCGCCGTTTACATTAAATATGTACATATTTTAAATACCGGTAACTATATTTAAATAATGATTTGTGAGTAAACAGCTTAATTGTATTCGTTAAATAGTCCTAACAAATACCACTCTTCATTTCCAAATCCACTAGATAAATTCACACGTCACTTTGAGACTCGTGAATTTACCCATGATTTAAAAATTACTCGTGGCATTACTTATGATAATAAAATTATTAATAATATTGAAAATACTAGTAATAGTAATAACCGAGGCTAGCGTTGTTATGCAATAAAAATAAAAATGGCCAAATTGTAATGAAATTCCTACCTATAATTTATCGTGAGGATTGAGAAAAAATAGGGAAACACCTCAAGTTGTTCGGCACAGGGTTTGAACAAGGGATTTCCCATGTAAGTGTCCTATGATGTATTAACTCTCTTGGTGTATTATTATTATTATTATTATTATTATTATTATTATTATTATTATTATTATTATTATTATTATTATTATTATTATTGTTATTATTATTATTATTATTATTAATACTACAACTATTAGTCATTCAAAATATATCTGCAGGCGGAAGAATTACGAAGCTCTGTTTGTTGCTACACGTGACGTCTTATAAGGCAGTGTACACTGTCAGCGTCCCACGTCCCATTCCCCTCTGCACTCAAAGATAGCAGTGTCACATGTTCTCTTCCTGCATAAACACGACTGCAGTGCCCTCCGTCAACAACTGCGCTTATCCCTTAAACTGATAATATTGTGTATGGTATCGTGAAACATCATTGCTTTGTTCTCAGCGGGCCTAGGTACGATATCGGGCCGCGATTGGTATCCGGGTTAGGTTTTCGGAGTTTTTCCTTACTTGTAAGACAAATGTCTGTAAACTTTAAGGCTTTCCCGAAGATTTGGCCATCACAATCATCCAATCAAATTCGCCTTGTTTATTATGAATGTGATAGTGAGTGATATGACTTGTCGTAAATGATCGTACTGTCTCGGAAGTGCCTCCGCGTTGAAGTAGTCCCTTATTCGGAGAGCCCTCTAGCCATTGTGTGGTCAAAAAAGTATGTATATGATCAAACGTTTAAGTTTTCTCTCCCAATAGGTAATGTCACTGTAAGGGCTGGGGCACGTAAAAGTGACTAAATAGAGAGGTGAAACTATTAATAAAATACGAAGAATTATTATCATAAGTAATATAGTACAAGTATTAATAATTATTGACTATTTAACTCATGCCCCAAATGGTAGACAATGACCATTCACGTTTCAATTACTTTTGTTTTACAACTAATGACAGTCGTGTTTCACCTCGCTTTTTACGATTCCTCTTTATCAGCTCCTGCTTTTGTGATAAAGAAAGTTCCTCCTTTTTAACATTCTGAACAAGTCAGAGCATTATTTTTCATCCAAATACAAACAATAATCTTCGCAGATGATCAAGTACTTCTAGCAGAGAATGAAGATGATTTGCAGAGATCAGTGTTTAAATTGCAGAATACCCTGGAAAAATACAACATGAAAATAGCTGAAAATAAAACCAAATCCATGGCAATCACTGGATAGGGATTTTCGAGAGAAAAATAATAATAAATAATAAACCAATAGAACAAGTAACACACTTTAATTATTTAGGTAATAATATATCACAGTTTCATAATCAAAAAGATGTGGAAACAAATTTAGAAAAATATAACAGACTAAATGGTGTAATTAGGAGAAATTTTGAAAACAAATTAGGAAGGAAATCCAATTGAGATTTCATAATGCCATAGCCAAACCTGCTCTACTATACGGAAGTGAATGCTGGACACTTCGAGCAAAAGATATATCCCGCATTAATAGTTCACAAATGAAATTCCTCCGATCACTAACTGGAGTAACTTTAAGGGATAGAATGAAGAGTGATGAGATAAGGATGCAGTGGAATAATAGGGGTATGGTGGAACATATACAAAATTATCAGATTAAATGGTTCCAACACGTCCAGAGAATGTCAAATTCCCGTTTACCAAAGATGATTTACCACCTCAACCCTAAAGGCAAAAGAGACCTCGGAAGACCCTTCAACCGATGGAAAGATCAGTTTTTGTAGTCGCAGAACGGGCATCATCACCCAATACTGCATACCGAAGAAGAAGAAGAAGTAATGCCACGAGTGATTTCCAAATCATCGATAAATTCACGAATCATGAAGTGAGGTGTGAATATACGTAGAGGATTTTGAAATTAAGAGTGGCATTTGTTAGGACTATTTAACGAATAAAATGAAGTTGTTTACTCAAAAAATCATTATTTAAATAGGCCTATAGTTAACGATATTTTAAAATAATTATATATTTAATGTAAACGGCGATATTTGAAAACAAATTATAAATGTGTGGTTATGTTTATTCACTGTAACTTGATCATATTATTTATTGCCAAATACGATCGCAATATTGTAAAAATGCATTTAATAAATGGAGGAATAATGAAACACATCAAACTGTGTATTATGACCAACATTATATATTATTTATTTTTTAGTAAACAACTCAGTAAAATTATTATTTAAAACACAATTACTGAACACACAATCTTATCAAATGTGTAATTCGAATGAATATGTTCATTATTTACTATATTCAATGTACTTGTTGGAGAGTTGGTCACTGCAAAATATTGCTCTGACCTGTTCAAAAATATTAAAAAGGAGGAGCTTTCTTTATCACAAAAGCAGTAGCTGGTAAAGAGAATTCGGTAAAGAGCGAGGTGAAAAACGACTGTCATTGTTTGTAAAAACAAAATTCATTGAACGTGATTGGCCATTACTCCCATTTGGGGCATGAGTTAAATAGTCTAAATAATAAGTAAGTCAGGAACTTTAGAGACCTAAACTTTGGAAAGAGACAGCTACAGGTTGTGAGGCAACATGACCCACTAGAAACCTGATGTACAATCACATTCTGAGGCAACATGAAGGTCTTATAGGTTGAAACTTTAGAGAACTCTTTCAGTGGAATAACAACAAGTTGTTTACTACTTTTGCCTGGATTATACTTACTAATGTTTTGAATCGGGTGTAGTATGTTCTGCAGACTTCTCTCTCCCACTATCAGTTGGTTTATAAACAACACTATTTTTTGTACTGGATGTAGCCAACTTCGTAGGTTCCGAATCTTAAGTTACAGGCTTAATAATAAGTATTGTCATGTAAAAAGAGATTTATTTATTCGTGTACTAGCTAATACCCGGCGTGCGCTGCTACGCCTAAATAAATTTAAATTAATGAGTTTTTTATGTTTAGTTGAATAAGCAAAAAGAAAAAAATGTATATCGTAATTATTTTTAGATATCCCGTGCTGTTTACCCGGCGTTGTCCGGGAATCTACTCGTCCCGTTCTTCTTGGCAGAAATGAGCTGAAAGACAAAAATTAATGTACTTCTTATCATTGGTTGAAGATATAAAATGAAAAATAAATATAAATGTATATCGCTATTATTTTAATATTCCCCGTGCTGATTTCCCGGTGTTGCCCGGGAATCTACTTATCCCGATCTTCTTGGCATAAATGAGCTAAAAGACAAAATTCGTTATTGTGAGTTATTCGTAAAAGAATACCCGCCATGTATAAATGTATATAGTAATTATTTTTAGATACCCCGTACTGATTACTCGGTGTTGCCCGGGAATCTACTTATCCCGATCTTCTTGGGGCAAATGAGCTAAAATACAAAATTCGTTATTGTGAGTTATCCGTAAAAGAATACCCGCCGTGCGCGTGCAACGCTTGGCCGGGAATCTATCTTCTTGGCATCAATGAAAGACAAAAATGGTTATTGTGAGTTATCCGTGAAAGATAAACATATGCTGTCGCGGACTTTTTTATATTTTTTTAGATATTCAATTCTGTGTATATTAACTTTGTGAATTTGTTATGGTTTAGGCAGCGTAAGCTATTTATGCGTCCAAAAAGTTACGTTTTTCACTACAAAGGGTGATTTTTAGGAGTGAAGGGGATTCAATATCACTACTCTCTTATTTCCTATAACCTTCCCGGGAAACTCCTCAACATTTTGCAAAATGCCCCACCACAATCGGATGAACAGTATGGCAGCGCATAAAATACGAACAAATAAACAAACGAACAATTTGTGGTAGTAAAAGATTCCGGGCTATGTGGCCGTGGTCTTTTACTACCATGATTACCGGCCGTGAAAGCCTGCATTCCACTATTAAACGAACAATTTTTTTGCACGATAGTGCGTTTTGTCGAACTTACCAGCAATGGCGAACATTATTGAAAGTTCAACTTCCTACATTTCGGTGTTGCCAACCTAAATAAATATACTGTAATATTACATTTACACTCACGTGCGGGAAGTAAAACCACTGGCCTCTATGTATATACTACGTACAATGTATATACAGAAAATATCCGAAAGGTAGTGTTAATATATATTAGACGAAACAAATCACTGCATTTTAAATTAACTGAACTTTATTTGAAACAATATAAAACAATAAATACGTACTTGCGGTCATATTATCAATAATAATTGTTCTCAAGGCCTCCTGTTGTTTCAACTAATAAACATTGCCTACACTGTTACTTACTTACTTACTCACTGGCACTATCGAACCCGTAGGTTCATGGCCGCACGGACATAAGCTCTCCATACATCCCTATCCTGAGCTAATGCTTTCCAATCATTCCCTGTATAATCTACTTCTCTCAAATCATAGTTAATGTTGTTCTCCCACCACATTCTTGGTCTACCAACTGGGCGTTTTCCTTCTGGCTTTCCTACAAGAAGTTTCCATCCACGTCTTTCATTTCCCATACGCGCAACATGTCCTGCCCATCGCAGTCTACGAGACTTAACTGTTCTTATTATATCTGGCTTCCTATAAAGACCACGTAGTTCATTGTTATGTAGTCTTCTCCATTCACCTGTCTGTTCATCTCTCTTTGGTCCAAAAATTTTCCTAAGAACTTTATTCTCAAATACTCGTAATCTCCTTTCCTCCCTTAAAGTAAGAGTCCATGTTTCGCACCCATATAATATAACTGGTAGAATAATAGTTTTATATATTTTAAGCTTAACGTTTTTTGAAAGGAGTTGGGACATCAAAAGTCTCTGCAATGCATAATAGCATGCATTTCCAGAATTGAGCCTATGTTTAATTTCTTTGTGCATCTCATTCCTATTTGTGATTATTGTTCCTAGGTATTTGAATTCAGCCAATTCCTCAAAATTTCCCTCATTTGTCATTAGCTGTCCATTTCCATTATATAATGTATTTCTACGTGTGACCATATATTTAGTTTTACTGATATTTACTTCCAGTCCTAATTTCTTAGTGTTACTCAATAGTGTGTGCGTGTTGGCCTTTAGTATCTCCTCGCTATCGGCCAGTGTTAACGTTAGTTAATTGTTTATAATGGACGCAAATATTTCCAACAAATATATTATTATTTATTATTTTGAAAACACCATCGCGCAAAAAAATAATGTACAACGCACGTTTGTGAAGTGTTTTACAGAATCTCGGAAATTAAAAACCTCGCTATCGCTCGGTTTTTGAACATTTTCCTCGATTCTATAAAAACCACTTCCCAACCTTGCATCGTAATATACTATTATGTTTTAGATTTTACGTGATGAAGCTGAAACAATGAAATTGTATTTCCACTTCAGTAAGAAAAAAAGGATTTTTTTATTTATTTTAGAGCTTTGATTGAACGCAATGTACTGATAAAGGCAAGAACTCATGAAAGCCTTGTTTATCATTCACTAAAATGTACTTTTATAAGGAAAAAAATACATTAAGCTAAGCTAATGGTAACTTATGCTCTAACTTTATTAAAGTAAATAAAATATACATGCTCTCAGCAGTGACGGATTTTCTTTGTCTCATAAATTCAACTATAAAATCTATTACCACAATATTGACACTAGGTCACAAGATAGCAGTCTGCTAACAATTCCTCTTCATAGCACTTCCTCCTATTCTACTTCCTTCACAGTAGCCTCTGCCCGCTCCTGGAATCTCCTTCCTCAAGATATCAGGGGTTGCCGCACACTTGGTACCTTTAAGTCACGCTTATACAGTTACCTGTTGTCTAATAATTAATTTTTTCTCTATTTATTTAATTTTATACTATGTCATTAATCTTTTACTCGTTTTTTATATATATTGTACATATTATATATTTAAGTCGTTAAATTTAGAGTAAATCAAAATACATTATAAATATAAATTGTATTGTATTCATAACTTGTAATCGTTTGTATATATATATTGTAATTTAGATTTAAGACTATTTTTTGTTTGTATTTTTTTTTAACACCTGGTTGAGTGGTAGACAAGGCCTTAAGGCCTTAACTCTGCCAGGTAAAAATAAAGCTATTATTATTATTATTATTATTATTATTATTATTATTATATTATTATTATTATTATTATTATTATATTATTATTATTATTAACATGATCTGTTTTCAAAGAATTAAAAAAATCCATTTTTTAACAAAACAGTACGTAAGTGTATTTGTGTGAATATCATGACATCTTACGTAACAATATCATGTAGTATCATTCGTTCTGTGACGTCTCGGAGTAACGTAGTTGCCTTGTATCATCAAGTCCGGGTTCAATCTCCGGTCGAGACAAGTTTCTTTGCTGAGTTTTTTCGGTGTGTTCCTCATCTCTAAGACAAAATGTCGGGACACTTTAAGACCCAAATGGTCCCCGAATATCATCAGGCCATCACAATCATCCATACCATGTTTCCCTTGTTTAGTATGAGTTAAATGTGTTTTTTCTCAAATGTTCGTCAGTCTCGGATGTAGCCATGGCATTCAGCTGATCACTCAACAAGGAAGACCCTCCATGTCCTCGTGTGGTCAAAAAAGTATGTGTGTGATTCAAAGTTATAAAATCATACCCTTATAAGTCGTATCCATGTAAGACCCGGGTGGCGTGGGGCATGTAAAATCATCTATTAAACTGGATAAGACATTACACTGAGCAACAAAAAATAAACTTTTTTTTGTCTCAGAAAGAAAAAATATGTGATTCTGATAGTAATTTTTCTCCTGAATTCAAATATGATATCGGTTTTTTTCCATCACACAAGGTTTCCGAGAGACAGGCATTTGTAATTTCAAACACTTTAATATTTTCTACACTTGTAACTACACAATATTCGAACATTCGGTTTCACCTAGAAAGTAAGAAATGACGATTTTCTGCTATATTTCGCCTGTGGAGCATCCTTCTTGATGGTCCAACAATAATCGGCCAGCATATTAGGATTCCATTTGCCTTGATATATCTTTTCCATAGCTGACATCTCGTGATGAAAGTGTTCCCCGTTTTATTTTACAATGGACAAATGGACGAAAAAAACTTTTATTAAAAATAATTATTTAAATCCATTAATTGAAATTGAAATACAAAAAAACTGTGGGTGATGGAGAAAATTCCGAATACATATTTGAAAACACAATAAAAACTGCATTAAATATAACCATTGGTAATCATGAGACAAAAATCATGTTGACCAGTGTTATTAGTTTTGTAAATACATACTTTGCAATTCCTAAACGGGAACCAGTTCTCGTTAAAATAGCTTTTAACTTTTCGTATCAGTTTTTATTATTCAATCTGGACTTAACAGTAGGCTCCTATTGCTATTGTTCCTTCTGTGTATATTTGCCCAAAAATGTTTTAATAAACATTAATTTATATTTTATATTATAGAACATTCTTTGAATTGTTGATATTTATGAACCAGATAAAATTTGATAATAGATTTGAAATAATACTGTTTTCTTCGTATGAAAAAGTGGCAACTGAAGAAGAAACTGGTATAAATAAAGAATGGGAGAACTATATGAGAAAACTATTAAATTGTCAGCAACACAAAGCTTAGGTCATTTTAAAAAGAGCTAAAACAAAAATGGTTTGATGAGGAATGTGCCGATATTGTAAAGATAAGAAAGCTAGCTAAAATGAATTGGTTACACGAACCAAATGAAGTACATTTAGATCAATTGGGTAAAAACAAAGGGAAACCACTAGGTTATTAAATAGTTAAGAGAGAGGGAAAATCTGCGAGAGAAGATTAATGATCTTGAAATTAATTAAATTAATGAAATTAATGGGAGAAGATTGTTGGGAAGATCATTGAAGAGATGGAAGGGCCAATTCGACCTATAATGAGATCGGAACAGGCCATTTAAAAAGAAAGCTTAATTCTTGTTGTTGTTGTTGTTGATGATGATGATGATGATGATGATGATGATTTTCATGCAAAAAAATAGAACATCAGAGAATTACAATAGAGAATTAGGATAGAGAGAAGAAAGTTTCAGACAGAAATAAATATAATTAGTATTTGAAGTGGGGAAATGATTGCTTATTCCAGGAGGGTCTATATTAAGTAGATGGAAAAATTAATTTTAAATGTACATTCAGAAGAGGATACTGAAGAGGATGATTCACAGGTATCAAAAATATTAGTCATGTAACAAGTGCATTACAGGTTGAAATGACAGTAGAAAAATTAAAGTTGTGCAAAGCATCAGATTCAGATCGGATTCCAGTAGAACTAATAAAATCAAGAGGAGAAAAGTTGATAGATAGGATAGGTCGGTTGCATAGTATAATTTGGGAAAAAGAGGTTCTTCCAAACGAATTCAAAGAATTAATTATCGTACCGATCTATAAGAATTATGTAAAACTGATTGCAACAACTACAGGGGTATCTCACTACGGGTAGTCATTAATTCCAACTTTGTACAATGTTCTAGCAAATACAGTAAATGCTCCTTATTCGTGGTTCCGTTATTTGCGTTTCCGTTATTCGAGGGTTAAAAAACTGCGACCCAGATCCTGTATTCGCGCCTAAAAATGTATTTATTCGCGGGTCCAGTTGGTATATTAGAAAGATTAAAATCCTTTATTAACGAATCAGGGTTTTTTTTTTTTTTTACTGCAGGCAAGTGCCAAGGCGGCATTTACAAAGAGTGATTCAAGCCAAATTGACAAATAAATATCAAAGTAAAATTAACTTTATTTATCACTAAGTCTGTTGTTAAAATCACGTGTCGCTATGTCCGTTGATAAATGCCGCCCTCGCCACGATCGGTGTTTTATTGTTTGAACACGTCATTCGTTGCAGTAATTTTGATTTGAATTGCACGTTTCTCTTCGCTTTGTTCCCAATTTATAATGTCGAGTTAAAGAAAAAAAATAGTTCCGAAGCGAAAAAAAAGAAGAAGTGCTTGACAATTTACGTGTTGGCGAGTCGTTTGCATCTATATCATGTTATTTTCTATGTTACTCAATCAACTGTACGATTCATCAAGAAATCCGAAAACGAAAAAAGGAATTCTATCGCTGAATTCACAGCTGAATATCAATCGGAATTCAAAGACCTATTAAAAGCGGCAAAACAGAAAAACATTAGTAAAATTCTTTAAGCCCTTGCCTAAGTCTGAAATAATACTAATTAATAGAAATCATTCAAAATCTCTCATCAAATTGATTTTATTTTGATACTTTTATTTTATTTTGTAACCTTGGAACGTATACCCATACGAATAACCATTCCATATTCACAGTTTCTATATTCGCGGTATATTTACAGTGCATATCCCCCGTAAATACGGAGCTTTTACTGTATATTGGTATCCAGACTTACTCCCTATTGACGCTTTAATAGGTGATCATAAAGCAACTAGCCTGAGAAATGGTCAAAGATTCAGAATTTAGACATTTCCTGTTCTGCGTTATCGAATGTTAAGAAGTTTCTTGTGATATATGTGACTAAATTCTGATAAACCATTAATTTTGAAAACGCGTTGAATAATGGTAAATAAGGTAGGCCTAAGACAAAAATCCTTGCATACACAATACTTTTAAACACTAATTTCGAAATATTTAAAAGTGGAATTTAGTTGTGGCCGGAATAGTAAAGTGCGGGGGAGCGATATGCTATAGGATTCTAATTTAGTCTTGTATTCTTTCATTTTTTTTATCTATAACAGGTAAAGACAATCTATGACCCGCGAGCCGAATACATCGTCCAAACTATTCCATCCTATGCCAAGTTACTTTTTTTCCCACCTCCTATGCTGCAATTACTATTTGAGTAAAAGATCACCTAAAAATCTGCTACTTGATATCTCTAAGATATAACTTCCTATTTTTCTTATTCCTATACCCTTTCACAACAAAATTTTTATATCGTATCGTTTAATTGTAGTTTAGGTAAACATAACGATTATAGAAAGGAATATATAAATGTTCAGATTACAAATAATACATTTAAATGTTAAAATCGGAAGCAAAATTCAAAAGCGCCTTTGAATAAAAGGTTTAAATCTTAAAATGCGTACCTGATGTTTCAATACTAGTACCATTTTAAATGCTGATGATGGAACATATTTTTGAAAGCTTTCAAAGTGATTTGACTGACGAAGTGATTAAAATAAAAAATCTAATTAGTTGAGGAAATCTGAGATATCAGGTACTCATGTTAAGATTTTAACCTTTCACATAGTAACCTCAACGGAGGTTTATTAAGATTATTGAAGGAGATTATTTATTTTACGTACGTTGAGCTGCAGTAAGTGTTATCGTATCAACTACTAGAATCAGGAACTGATTAGCGCAAGAGATAGGGGCTGCCTGATATTCGGATCCTTTAATAGAAATTTAAATCTGTTTGATCCCTATTAGGTTCGTCTTCCGGGCATATAGGCCGTGGTCCAGTCGTTCTTCTACTCGACGTTTCGTCTACTGCTGCGGTAGACATCTTCAGGAGATACTGCGTGCTCTCAGTGAACTCCTCAGCCGACTGTTGAGGAGTTCACAGAGAGCACGCAGTATCTCCTGAAGATGTCTACCGCAGCAGTAGACGAAACGTCGAGTAGAAGAACGACTGGACCACGGCCTATATGCCCGGAAGACGAACCTAATAGGGATCAAGACGCCCGGCCGTGAAAGCCTACAGTTATACTTAAATCTGTTTATTTTATAATTGGTCTCTAAGAAGATTAACTGATAATTTCTGATCGTTTGTTTCTCTAACAATATTGACTTAATTCAGTTTATTTCAGTTTAATTTCTAACATTTAGTTATAATTATTTATTCCATGCTATGAGCTTAGCATTTTTCTGTATTATAAGTGACGGATTGTCGGACAAACTGCAGCGTGTCCATAATATGTGTATCAGATTCATATTTAATGTTCGAAAATACGATCACATTTCTGCATTATTCCACGAATTGTCGTGGCTACATCTAAAAGAGAGAAGAAAATCGCACTGTCTAATTCTCCTATTTAAGATCCTACATACCTCGATTCCCAATTATTTATCATCCCGTTTCCAGTATCTATCCTCAAACCATAACTTAAACACAAGATCACAACATAGTCTCTTATTTAATATACCGCAACATAGGACATCACATCACTCCATGTCATATACCATCTCCACTTCTCGCAACTGGAATTCCCTACCACAAGAAATAAGGGGCTGCCGGACATTGGCATCTTTTAAAAGAAATCTAAATCTATATTTGCTCTAAACTCGACTTCATTATTATCCAGTGTAAGATATATATATTAATTGGTGTTTCCCGTATGGTGTATCATCCGTATAATATTATCATTATTATTATTATTATTATTATTATTATTATTATTATTATTATTATTATTATTATCGTATCATTATTGTTATTACCCTATAAAATGTTGTTTGTACATGACATTTACATTGCTACATTTATTGTATCTTTAACTGTTTATAATTAGTATAGTGTAGGCCTATATCTATATTTGTCGAATATTTATTTGTATTTGTGCTGGTTGAGTGGAAGAGAGGGCCTTATGGCCTTAACTCTGCCAGAATAAATAAAGTATTATTATTATTATTAGTATTATTATTATTATTATTATTATTATATATTATTCATAGTTAACTGGGAGCCCCACCGTCGATAACCTCTACCTTGACGTGGTGGTGAGGCTTGTGAGTCCATGACTCCATGAGCTACACAGGCGGTAGTGTATCTACCAACAGGGCCTCCCATGCCTGGCAGGTCATGGAAGAAGTTCCAGACTAAAAGAGATACCCATCGAAGAAGAAGGGCTAGTAACTCACTTCCAAGATGTAAAATTCTCAATTACTCACAGAAACATTCACGAAGTAAGCCGGACTGATAAATTGGAACAAAGAAGTACGTGACTGGACACCTCAGCAGAAAAGGCCTTTAGGAAGACCACAACTACGATGGTAGGATGTCACCATACCCCGGACCTGTAGTGAATGAACACGCAACAAGCTGCCAGCCTTCATGCGTAGAGGAAGAAGAAGGAGAACTGGGAGAGAAGGTCTTATAACCTTAATCATTATATATTTACTATTATTATTATTTTATTATTATTATTATTATTATTATTATTATTATTATTATTATTATTATTATTATTATTATCCAATAGTGAGAAGTACTGTGACATATGGAGTTAAAGCAAGGAAATTCAACAAAAACTTTAAAAAAATTATGTCGATGAAAATTGGTTTCTTGAAGAGAGCAGCAAGATATTTAAAAAATAGGAAGGAAAAAAGTCATAGGAGAAAAAGTGAATATTAGATATTCAATAGTAGTTCATATAATACATTATAGAAGGAGTTAAATTGGTATGGGGATGTACGACGAATGCAGGGAATTCATTGGAATGGTATCCGCCTGGAAGAATAAAGAAAGGAAGACTTCGAAACTCATGGGTGCAATAAATAAGAACTCGAATGAGAACAAGAGGACTGGAGAACAAGGAGTGGATGGATAGCGAAGAGTGGAGAAAGGAAATAAAATGTAGGCACAGAAAAACGTATAAAATTGATAATCTATAGGCCTATATAAATACATATTATTATTAGTATTAGTAGTAGTAGTATTAGTAGTAGTAGTAGTAGTAGTAGTAGTAGTAGTAGTAGTAGTAGTATTATTAATCGGCCGCGGTGGACTAGTGGTTATGCTCCTTGCCTCTGGTCCCAAGGGTAGCGGGTTCAAACCCGGCCGGGGTCGATGCATTTTTTAGGACGGAAAAATCCAAGGAACCAAGTCCTCCTGGAGGGACTTTAAGCCGTGGGTCCCGAGTCTGAAGATTTTCAGGCTCGTAAAAAATCCTTAAGCCTGAATGAAAAGGCCTCTAAGCAAAATTTACCGAATTTTCCCGTCCTAGTACTATCTTGGTTTCCTAGATGTCAGTATGAGGCGGAACGCTGACCACGGACCACTCAAAATGGCATCTATACGAAAACAAGTGTAACTAAATCTCTGCCTAAATCTCTGTAAAGGGAAAAACATAGGTTTACAATACAATACAAATATTATTATTATTATTATATTATTATTATTTATTATTATATTATTATTATTATTATTATTATTATTATTATTATTATTATATATATTACTCTTAATTTTTGTAATAGTAAATCGAAAAAATATGTTGTGTCAATTAGTATTCAGCATACATAAATCTGGATTAAAGTTAGTATCCTGTGTCACTGAGTGTCTCTCAAAAAACTGATAATATAACATTTTATCACTACTAGCTCATAGCCGGCATGCGCTGCTACGCCTAAATAAATGAAAATGAATGTGCTTTTATGTTTAGTTGAATAAGTAAAGGGAAAAATAATTATAAATTTATATTTTTTAGATCCCCTGTACTGATTACCCGGCGTTGCCCGGGAATCTACTTATCCCGATCTTCTTGACATAAATAGCTGAAATATAAAATTAATGTGTTTTATGTTTAGTTAAATAAGTATGAGGAAAAATGTATATCGTAATTATTTTAGATAGGCTACCCCGTGTTGTTCCCGATCTTTTTGGTATAAATAAGCTAAAAGACAAAAATTAATGTACTTCTTATGATTAGGGCCTAGTTGAATAAGTAAGATGAAAAGTGATTATAAACGTTTATCGTAATTATTTTAAGATTCCCCGTGCTGATTACCCGGTGTTGCCCGAGAATCTAGTTATCTCGATCTTCTTGGTATAAATGAGCTAAAAGACAAAATTCGTGATTGTGAGTTATCCGTAATAGATAAACATATGATGTCGTGGACTTTTTGAGATATTCAATTGTGTATACGTTAATCTTGTGTATTTGTTATGGTTTAGGCAGCGTAAGCCATATAAGCGTCCAAAGAGCAACTGTTTTCACTTTTCCACTACAAAAGGCGATTTTTAAGGATGTAAGAGTTGAGTAACACAACTCTCTTATAGCCTATGTTCAACCCGAGAATCTCCTGAACATTTTGCAAAAAGCCCCATCACAATCGGATCAACGGTATGGCCGCGCATAAAGTACGTACAAACAAACAAACAAACAAACATTCATTTTTATATATTAGATTTATAATAAAGAAACGTACAAAATGTGTTTATTGCATCATGGAATAAAATGTATAATTTTTCACATTTTTCAATCCTAGGTGAAGGTACACAACACATAATATTCTTGGCATTTGAAAGACATTTCTTCCCCAACATGAATTCTTAATAACACATATTCCCTCTAGGCCAGACTTGTCTCACAGAATTCTTTTCAAATTCCCAGACCTCCATTATTATTTAATGTAAGTCAAAGATCGATTATATCACACATCTAATACAACTTGATAAATTCAATTAAATTATCACTAAAATATTAGAGACTAGCAGCAGTAGGAAACAGCAGTACCACTACTAGCACCACAAGTAGTAGGCCTATAACATTAGTACCAACTGTAGTACTATCAGCTACAGCGGCAATGGGAGTAGTACCAACGGCAGACCCAGTATAATAATAATAATAATAATAATAATAATAATAATAATAATAATGATTATTATTATTAATAATAATAATTAATAATAATAATAATAATAATACTAATAATAAAGACAGGTAAATGGAGAAGACTACTTAACAATGAACTACATGGTCTTTATAGGAAGCCAGATATAATAATAACAGTTAAGTCCCGTAGACTGCGATAGGCAGGACATGTGGCACGTATGGGGAATGAAAGACGTGCATGGAAGCTTCTTGTAGGAAAACCAGAGGGAAAACGCCCAGTTGGTAGACCAAGAATGAGGTGGGAGAATAACATTAACTATGATTTGAGGGAAGTAGATTACGCAGGGAATGATTGGAAAGCATTAGCTCAGGATAGGGATGTATGGAGAGCTTATCTCTCCGCGACCATCAACTTACGGGTTCGATAGTGCCAGTGAGTGAGTGAGTAAGTAAGTAAGTAAGTAAGTAAGTAAGTAAGTAAGTAAGTAAGTAAGTAAGTAAATAAGTAATAATAATCATAATAATAATAATAATAGAATTATTTACCTGGCAGAGTTAAGGCTTTAAGGCCTTGTCTATCACTCAACCAGGATTACTTTCTTACTCAATGGCACTATCGAACCCATAGGTTCGATGAACAGACAGGTGAATGGAGGAAACTACATAATAGTGAGCTACATGATATATACATATATAGGAAGTCAAATATCATAAGAACAGTTAAGTCTCGTAGACTGCGAAGCGCAAGACATGTAGCACGTGTGGGGGATGAAAGAGGCACATGGAAGCCTCTGGTTGGAAAACCAGTTGGTAAACCAAAAATGAGCTGGGACATTAACATTATCCATGATTTGAGGGAAGTAGATTATAGAGGGGATTATTGGAAAATATTAGCTCAGAATAGGGGTTATGGAGAGCTTATGTCCGCGCGATTATGAACCTACGTGTTCGATAGAGCCAGTTAGTTAGTTATTTTATATCCAAATAATTTACTCGTAATCTTCCCTCCTCTCTTAAATTAAGTCAATTTTTTGTATCCACTTTCGAATAATCACTAATCCATATATCTCCAGTTTAATATTTTTTCTAAGAAGTTAGAATAACAAGAATTCCTTTAATACATGTAGAAGTGTATATAATTTTATTTTGTATGGCAATTTTTGGTATCTGGTAACTAATGGAAATGAACACAGCTAATGACAGATGAGGAAAATTTTGAAGTGGCTTAATATCAAATACTAGGAACAATAATTACAAATAGGAATTAGATGCATAAAGAAATTAAACATAGGCTCAATTCTGGAAATGCGTGTGCTATATACATTACAGGGACTCTTGTCGTCCCAACTCCTTTCAAAAAAAATTAAACTGAAAATTTATGAAACTGTTATTCTCGCAGTTGTATTATATGGATGCGAAACATGGACTCTTATTCTAAGACAGGACTGAAGGTACAAGTATTTGAGAATAAAATTCTTAGGAATATTTTTTGGACCAAAAGAGAGGTGAATGGAGAAGACTATTAAACATTGAGCTGCGATCTTTATAGGAAGCGAGATAGGCCTATAATAAGAACAGTTTAGTCTCATAGACTTTGACGGGCAGGACATGTGGCAACGAATGAGGAATGAAAGAGGTGCATTGAGCTTCTTGTAGGGAAACCAATGGGGAAAACGGCCTGTTAGTAGACCAAGAATGAAGTGGGAGAATTACATTAACCATGATTTGAGGGAAGTTTGCTATACAGGGGATGATTGGCATTGGCTCAGGATAGGGATGTATGGAGGGCTTATGACCGTGCGGCTATGAACGTACGGATTCGATAGTGCCAGTGAGATAATTATAGTCCAGTTCTGATAACTGTAACTGTCTTGGTAAATCCTAACGCGCGTGGCAGAAGGGAACATTGACGAATGAGGGAGGAAGGTAGTAGCCATGCAAAAAATAATTTTCTTATTAATAATAGTAAGATAAATTATTATAAAAACAACACTATTCTATAATTAACACTCCAAACATATGAGAAAATAAAAGTATTTACTAACACAGAATGATCCAGTGAAAAAACAGAAGGATAGAATACAGACGGCGGAGATAGAGGTTCCTAAGACAAATAAAAGGATGTACAAGACTTGATAGAATAAGAAATGAAGATATAAGAGAAGAATTGAAAGTACAGCCTTTATTGGATAAGGTCACGAATTACAGACAGAAATGGATTGATCATATGGATGGAATGAGTAATGAGAGATATCCATTGTTAGCAAGAAATTATCAAGCACGAGGAAGACGTGATGTTGGAAGACCTAGAAGACGTTGGGCTGATGCATTATGAAGTCGGAACGGGCAATTGCCTAATCCCTGGAGTGATGATGATGATGATGATGATGATGATGATGACTAACACAGAATAATAACAATATCAAAAACGTAATAGATAACAAACCTCTGGAACAAGAAACAAATTTTAATTATTTGGATTGCAATTTTACTATAAACACAAATACTGAAAGAGACATAAATATGAAACTGTCGAAATTTCGAATTATATGTGGAACTATACATAAAACATTAAAGAATAAAACAAGAAGAGATACTAGATTAAACTTTTAAAAAAACATTGGCAATTCCTGCATTACTTTATGGGAGTGAAACTTGGGTAATGACCAAAAAATTACAAAAGAGAATACAAAGCGCAGAAATGAACTTCCTTAGAAGAACAAAAGACTGCACAGGAATGGATCGGATAAAGAATGAATATATAAGAACAGAGTTAAATATATATCCATTGAATGAGAAAATCAAAGAATATAGAGAGAAATGGTTTACACATGTAGAATGAATGTAACAAGATTACCAAGAGCAGCATTCAACTACAAGTCAAGCCGTTCCAGGAATGTGTGAAGGCCAGTGAAAAGACGGACAGAACAACTACGAGGCGAAACGCAATTTTTGCCTAGCTCGTGAAGTGAATAATAATAATAATAATAATAATAATAATAATAATAATAATAATGTTTTATTTAAACCAGCACAAATACAAATAAATATTTGACAAATATAGATATACACTATACTAACAATAAAGAATTAAAAATACATATATAATGCGATGTAAATTTCATGTAAAAACAAAATTTTATACGATAATAACAATAATAATACTTACGATAATAATAATAATAATAATAATAATAATGTTTTATTTAAACCAGCCACAAATACAAATAAATATTTGACAAATATAGATATACACTATACTAACAATAAAGAATTAAAAATACATTATATAATGCAATGTAAATTTCATGTAAAAACAAATTTTATACGATAATAATATAATACTTACGATAATAATAATAATAATAATAATAATAATAATAATAATAATAATATAATGGGGGCACGCCGTGGCGTAGTGGTTAAGGCACTGAGCTACAAGCCAGAGGGTCGAGGGTTCAAGTCCCGTTGGGGTCAGGATTTTTAAACTGACCCAAACCCTCTGGCAGCACTATGGCCCTGGGGTCGACTCAGCCTCTAACGGAAATGAGTACCAGACGCTTGTTCTGGGGGTAAAGGCGGCCGTCGCGCAGGGCTGAGAACCCGGCTGACATAAAGTGCCGATTGTCTAGAAAAAGTGGGAGCCTTAACCTCCTACTACCCCAAGGGCCTCCGGGTCTGTTGTGGGATCACTTTACTTTACTTATAATGATAATAATAATAATAATAATAATAATAATAATAATAATAATAATAATATTAATAATAATAATAATAGTCTAAATATGACTATTTAACTCATGCCCCAAATGGGAGTCAATGACCAATCACGTTTCAATGATTTCTGTTTTACAACCAATCAGAGTCGTGTTTCACGAAATATTTATCAGTGTTAGGATTATCATATATTAAACAAAGCTCCTCCTTTTTAATATTCTGAACAGGTCTGACCGTTATTTTGCAGTGACTGAGCCTATAACAAATACGGCTACCAGATTGTATATAATAGTGCTTACATGTCAACATTTGTAGCAATTGATTATACCACCAAAAAAAGAAACCACTGTTTGCACTTTCTTAAATGTATTTTTTCCCAGGTAATAATCGAGAAAAATATAATTGTCATATTTACATCATACGACATCAGAAATGAATAATATACAGATTGATGTGTTTCATTTTTTCTCCACTAGAGAGCATTCTTACAATATTGCGTTCCTTTGGCAACAAATAGTATGATCTGGTTGCAGTGATAAACAAAAGAAGCAGTTGAAGCGTACCTATCGTTTCTCATTTGTTTTCAAACATCGCCGTTTACATTAAATATATAAATATTTTAAAATAACTATAGTTAAATAATGATTTGTGAGTAAACAGCTTAATTTTATTCGTTAAATAGTCCTAACAAATGCCACTCTTGATTTCCAAATTCTCTAGATAAATTCACTCCTCACTTCGTGAGTCGTGAATTTATCGATAATTTGGAAATCACTCGTGGCATTACTTATGATAAATTATACGAAAAACATCAATTAATATAGCTACCTTACACTGGGTAATGATGAAGTCTAGGTTAGAGCAATATAAAATTTAGATTTCTTTTAAAAGATGCCAATGTCCGGCAGCCCCTTATTTCTTGTGGTAGAGAATTCCAGTTGCGAGAAGTGTAAATAGCATATGACATGGAGTGATGAGATGTTCTATGTTTGCGGTATATTAAGCAGAACTAGTAGATAAAAAAATTCAACATGTAGTAACTATTATGTTTTCAAAACTGAGTGTAGTTGTTGGCAGTATCTGCAACTCACCCTCCCCTCTTACCGCACCATACAACATAGACCCTCTTAAGTGAGGCTACAGAAAGCCAGAAAACGGCCCGATAGTACGTAGGATCGAGAAAGTTTTATATATTCATGGCTAGTACAACGTCATCACTAGTAAACATTACCTTAGGCATTCGCTTAACAGAAACATGACAAAAAAATTATGTGGGCTACTAAGCTGAGATCCCACAGGTGTGCACTGGGTCAATACAAGTTACGTTTTGTAAAATATTCACGAGAATAGCGCCTCGGTGTAATACAACAAATGGAATGGATTATTTTGCCTAATAAACACCGTTGTTAATGTTATATTTCCGGGGTCACTCACACACGCTGCCTTCAAATATGAGTAATCATTCTCATTAGAAATACTATATGTTCCAGAAACCACAATGAATTATTCTACGTCTAGGATAGAGCCGAGGTGATATGACTCAGTCTTAGCATCCAGAATGTACGTTTACAAATACTCTGATTTAAATACCAGTACAATTTAACTTCCTTAACCCTTAAATTGGCAAGTACCCTATAGGGCTCATCAATCGGTTTAATTTACTAATTAGCTAATACCCGGCGTGCGCTGCTACGCCTAAATAAATGCAAATTAATGTGCTTTTGTGTTTAGTTGAATAGTAAAAGGAAAAATAATAAAAATAAAATTAAATGAGCTGAAATACGAAAATTAATATGTTTTATGTTTAGTTAAATAAGCTAGAGAAAAAAATAAAATTGTAATTATTTTTAGATACCCCGTACTGATTTACCCTGCGTTACCTGGGAATCTACTCATCCCGATCTTCTTGGCATAAATGAGCTGAAAGACAAAATTCGTTATTGTGAGTTTATCCGTAACAAAAGACCCGTCATATGCTGCTATGCTTGCACAGGAATCTAAGTACTTGTCTCGATCTTCTTGGCATCAATGAAGAAAAATGGGTATTGTCAGTTATCCGTAAGAGATAAACATATGCTGTCGCGGACGTTTTTGTAGAGCTTCTTGAGATATTCAATTCTGTGTACATTAGTTCTGTGTATTTGTTATGGTTTAGGCAGCGTAAGCAATTTGAGCGTCCAAGAAGCTACTTTTTTCACGTTTTCCACCACAAAGGGCGATTTTTAAGGGTGTAGGATTTAGTATCACAACTCTCTTATAGCCTATGAACATAACGGGAATCTCCTGAACATTTTGCAAAAAGCCCCATCACAATCGGATCAACGGTATGGCCGCGCATATAGTACAAACAAACAAACAAACAAACATTGATTTTTATATATTAGATTTTTAATAAAATAGAAGAGAAGAACGAGAAGGAATAACCTAAATGTGTGATGAATTACACAATATACAGTATAACTTGTTTTTAATCCGGAACGTGAATAATGCTGAAATCTGTCGAATGTGAACAAATTGATTGGTCCCACCAAATAATATTAATGTTATGTGTATTTATTTTGTATAAAACGGAATCTGTCCAACGCGTAATCGGAAGGATATTTCAATTTATGAAAAAATGTTTATAAGGCGGAAATATAGGGAGAGAAATAAAATCATTTTCCACTTCATTGAATTCCCGTTAGGCGAATTAACAATAAGGTATTATTTCTGCCGCCGGGTGAAGTAGAGTTTCTACCTTTATCTGTAATTTTCTTTTGGCCTCGCTGCACAACCGTTTTGCGAAATACAGGTTCGTTTAACAAATATTTGGCGTGTGACATCCGTCTTACAAGTAATCAGTGCACTGTAAAATCTTAAATTAATTTAAGATCTGAGACCGATTGTGTGCGTATCTTTCACAGGTAGCGTTCTGAATTTCAGGAAAAAGATGGCTAAATCGTACGTATAATTGTCATTAAACGAAAGAAGTGAAAGTAATAATGAATGAATGGATGCAAGGAAAAGGTAAAAAAAATGAAGAAATCAATGAATTGTGTTTTTCAAGTCCATGATCAAAAAATCTCTAAATTTCTGGAACGATACTCCAAAGTCAAGCTCTAGCAATTGCCATATCCCTAGGGAATAACGATTTCAAGACATCTACAGGTTGGTTATGGACAGTTTTAAAGACGACACAATCTAGTGTGCAATGAAATTTGCGGGGAATCAAAGGATTGTGGACGAAAGTATAGTTAGTGAGTGGAAACTGAAACTGCATACTTTAATTTCATGATAGGCGCTAAGAGACATTTGAGGGGGTCAGTGGAATAAGGGCCCATTCCAACTGCACTAAGTTTGGAGAAAATTGCATTTTATTAAATTCTACATTGAGTAAAATATATAGAGCACACATTGATAATGTTTGGTACATGTCTTGTACATAAAATAAGCTTTCTACCTGCAAATGTATAGATCATTATGTTGTTTCATGTGTCTAATCAAAGGAAAGAAAATCGAGAATATAAAAAAAACAACAAATAAAAAAATTAAAAAACACTTTTTAACTTGAATATTGCATTAATCTATGTATTCTACGTTTACAGCATTTGTATCGTCATCGTCATTATCATCATCTGATTTAAGGCTACTGTTAAAATGTCTGGTGTAAAGGTGGTGCAAATGTCTTGAGAGTCAGGGTGTCTTCTCTATCATCCTACCCTTAGGATATTTTGTTGTCAATATACTAGATTCTCGTAATACAGGACACTTTCCTTTCCCTTTTTTAAAGGCTTATTACTGTCCTCTAAAGCCAATCATCACCGAAACTGGATTTTACGCACGTACATTATTACATGTCCCCGAACAAACCTGGGAGATGCTTTTCTGATGTCTAGCCTTTATGCTTGTCCAGCGTCACATTTCTCTTTTTGATGAACATTTAAGAAGTTATCCAAAGCTTTAAAAAATATTCTGCATTTAATCTCAATTACTGTAATGGGTTTCTTCTTTGTTCAACTCTTTCTTATGAGGTGAACCCACTGTTCAGGTGTAAAAACCACTTGGGTTTTTCTTTTTTCACTTTCTTCATCACACCCAAGTCAGCATCACATGGAAGGAAAGTGTGACCTTGTACAAGAAATGTATGTTTAAATTTCTTTCAAACCAACCACAATCAATCATGTAAAGCCAAAGTCCCACTATTGTATAATTCTTGTTTTGAATACACAACTGAAGCACTATATACATTAGAAGTTTCTCTTTTTTAGCTCCCTTTTCAAAATGCAGTGGCACAGCTTTTTATAAACTACTAGCAATTTCGTCCTCACCTTCCTGAAGCAACTGATTCAGTCCGATATATATTCCTTTCCACTGTTGCGTAAAATGTTCTGCTTCGTTTTATTCCACTCTTGCACATTTATTTTTCTTTTCTTATATTTTATTACACTTATTTCCATTTGCACCAAGAACCTGCCGCATCAGCCGTTCTGCATTTACTGATATTTGCCGGCAATGCTAATCAGTATTGCAGCGGACTACAGAGAGTAGCGGACAATATACGGTCAAGTGTCAGCAGTTGGGATGGGCCTTTATTTCCCGCGCGCGTGAAGAAGTTAGAAATTTTTCTTAGACATAAAGTCTCGTTTACCCTCTTTTGAGCAAAGTTAGAATTATAAGCTTCTAAAGATTAACAGAAGATGGTCATAGGATACATAATATGCAAATAACTAAAAATCAACCATTGGTTGGGATGGGCCCTTATTCCACTGAGCCCCTCATTTTTTACCCTGACGAAACGGGACTGTTTCTTTTGCGCGTTAGCGTCGATGTTGTTCGTACATACTACTCCGTATACTTTACTTTTCAACAGCAGCGGAACTACAATTAATACAAGGTACGTAAAAAGACATATACGGTACTCTATAATCTAAGATTAGTTAATTTTTTTGTGTTTTTTATAATACGGAATGTTATCTAACGTGTAAAAAAATTGGTTCCACGCGATTCCGCTTTGAACAAGTTTTACTGTACCAATAAATACGAGTATAAGAGTTATACATTATTTCGTCTTCTTTACGGTCCGCCACATTTAAAATAACTGACACGAGAACGGTGTGCAAACGCTAGCGCCGCCAAATAGACTCGGGTTAAGTGAACTACAACCCTATAATGATAGCTACTATTAACTTAGCTGCCAAAGAGCCCTAGTAGGTTCTAACATACGTAGCTAGACTTCGCCTTATCCAGTCAGTCAGTCGTCCGCCGGCTGGATCATCGCTCTATCAACCGAAAAAAAAGATTTAAGGACATTTTAGTCCCTAAAGCAGAAGGAGGAGACAGTCCACGGATCCTGCTCGTTGATTCCACGGCTGCCGAGCGTGCACCCGGGTCAAACTGAGTGTGCACTCGGCGGGCCAGGGGACAATGGGTATGGGTACATAAAGGGTGGCTCTGCTCCTCCAACTCCATGTCTTGCCTTTTGAAGATATCCGTAAAGAACTACAAAGTATTGTCTTGTGAAGATATCCGTAAAGAACTACAAATATTCAATTTGACGGATAAAATAGAAGAGTATAGGGAAAAAATGATATGAAGATTTCTGCAGAATGGAACCAAAAGATTGCCTCAGAAAAGGCAAACAATCAACCATGAGGAGGAGAAAGAGATCCGGGACGCCCACGAAAGAGATGGACAGAGCTGCTATAATTCTTGGAGCCGGAACGAACAAGAAAGTTTAATCATTGCAGAGAAGAAGAAGAGAAATTTGTATAATTTACCAACAACGCCATTTAGGTCTTAACTTTATCAAGTAAAACAAATAAATAAAAATCCGACAAAACCTCGCTAAGAGAATCGCTCCGACCGAGGATGGAACCCGGATTTATTGCGTCCACCATAGCAATCAATTTTAAATGCAAAACCCGAACCACGAAAAAGTAGAGTGAACGTCAGTGGAACACACACATTTGTCCTTTATGCGCTGCCATGCCGTTCATCCGATTGTGATGGGACCTTGTTGTAAATGTTCAGGAGTTCCCCGGGAAGGTTTTAGGCTATAAGAGGTTTGTAATACTCAACCCCTTCACCATAAATATCGTCCTTTATAGAGAAAAACGTGTTTTTCGGAACTTTTTAGGCGGTTAAATGGCTTATGTTGCCTAAATCATAACACATACACCAAATTAATGTACACAGAATTGAATATTTCAAAAAATCTACAAAGGAGTCCGCGACAGCAAATATCTACCTTTTACGGATAACTCACAATAAGCATCTTCATCTTTTAGCTCATTTATGCCGCACCATTTTTGCCATTCATCTAATTTATGCGAATAAGATCGGGATAAGTAGATTCCCGAACAACGCCGGGTAATCAGCACGGGGTATCTAAAAATAATTACAATATAAATTTATAATTATCTTTATTTTTATATATTCAACTAAACATTTTAATTTATTTAGGCGTAGAAGCGCAATTATATAAATTGGATTTTGACTCTGACTTTTAAAAAGTATACATTTGTTACCATTGTGAAGAGACATGTTTTCACAATGGCCAGAGGATATGGTGCCGTGTTGGTGGCTGAGATAAGATATCTGAAGAGATGCTGTAAAGGAAAAGCTGCTCATCTCGTGTGGAATTAGTGAAGGGAGGAAATCGTAAAAGTGTATGAGATCGCATGACCTAAATGCCTAATATCCAGAAGCCGTTCACAATTTACTGCAACTTGTCCTCGACATGTCTATATTCTATTCAATACATCTATGATTAGAACTCTGCCTTTAGTCACGTACGAGTAGACACTCCTAGCAATTTACAATAATATAATTATGTATGGAGTATAGCTCAATGGCATCCACCTCATTTGTACAGTTAAGGTCATTTCAAATATTGCACATGTTTACAGTCATTTGTTGTTATTTATATATTAGATTGATCAAGTAACAATATTTTTTATTCAATACTAGGTAATACTCGGCGTGCGCTGCTATACCTAAATAAATGTTAATATATTTGCATTTAGTTGAATAAGTAAAAGGAAAAATAAATATAAATATAAATTATTATTTTTAGATGCTCCGTACTGATTACCCGGCGTTGTCCGTGAATCTACTCATCTCGATGCACTTGGCATAAATCAGCTGAAATACAAAATTCGTTATTTTGAGTTACCCATAAAAGAATACCCGCCGTGCGCTGCTATGCTTTGCCCGGGAATCTACTTATCCCGATATTCTTGGCATCAATGAAAGACAAAAATGGTTAGTAAGTAAAGTAAAGTAAAGTAAAGTAGTCCCACTACAGGCCTCAGGAGGCTCTTCGGGTAGTAGGAGGTTAAGGCTCCCACTTTTTCTAGACAATTGGCACCTGATGTCAGCCGGGTTGTCAGCCCTGCGTGACGACCGCCTTTACCCCCAGAACAAGTGTCTGTTACTCATTTATGTTAGAGGCTGAGTCGACCCCAGGGCCATTGTGCCGCCAGAAGGTTTTGGTCAGTTTAAAAAAGACAAAAATTGTTATGTAAGTTATCCTTCAAAGATAAACAAAAGCTGTCGTGGACTTTTCTGCAGATTTTTTTGTTGAGATATTCAATTCTATGTACAATAATTTTGTGTATTTGTAATGGTTTAGACAGCGTACGCAATTTAAGCTTTCAAAAAACGACATTTTTCACGTTTTTTCACCACAGAAGGTGATTTTTAAGGGTGAAGGGCTTGAGGATTAAAACTCTCTTATAATCTATAACTTTCCCGGGAAAATCCTGAACATTTTGCAAAAAGCCCCATGACAATCGGATGAATGGTATGGCAGCACATGCTTGCCCGGGAATCTACTTATCCCGATCTCCTTGGCATCAATGAAAGACAAAAATGGGTATTGTGTGTTATCTGTAAAAGATAAACATATGCTGTCGCGGACTTTTTTGTACAGTTTTTTTTTTAGATATTCAATTCTGTATACATTAATTTTGTGTATTTGTTATGGTTAAGGCAGCGTAAGCCATTTAAGGGTAAAAAAAGGACGTTTTCACGTTTTTCACTACAAAGGGTGTTTTTAAGGGTATAGGAGTTGAGTATCTCAGCTCTCTTATATCCTATGTTCATCCCGGGAATCTTCTGAACATTTTGCAAAAAACCCCATCACAATTGAATCAACGGTATGGCAGCGCACATAAAGTACGAACAAACAAACATTCATTTTTATATATTAGATCACCACTTGTCATTTCGACATTCTGGTATTTTCTCGTTATTGTAACCCACTTTTGAGGATGGGGAGCCCGGAAGGCGGAGTTAAGCTGCCCCGATGATATATGAATGATTATGATGATGTTAATGATGAGCCAGAAGAGGTCTTATTCATATACTTCACGAATATAATAATGACCATTTAACTCATGCTACAAATGGGAGTCAATGATCAATCACGTTTCAATGAATTTTGTTTCACAACCAATCACAGTCTCGTTTCACGTCGATAATTATCAAGTTTTGATTGCCAAAATAAAGAACGCTCCTCCTTTTTTAATATTCTGAACAGGTCAGAGCATTATTTTGCAGTGACTGACTCTCTAATAAATACGTTGAATATAGCAAATAATGAACAGAGACATGTATTGACTTAGGCTTTCACGGCCGGAGTTGCTATGATGATCTTGAAGAAGGTTTCCGGGCTGTAGGTCGTGGTCCCGAGGCTTGAAGTTCTCCGACGTTTCGCCAGAGACTGCCTCTGGCATCCTCACGGGTTGTCTCGAAACGTCGGGGAACTTCAAGCCTCGAGACCACGGCCTTACAGCCCGGAAATCTTCTTCAAGATCATCAATGAACAGATTCCTTCGACCTGCACATTTGATAATTGTCTGTTCAATAATTGTGTTTTTAAATACTTATTTTACTGAATTGTTTCCGAAAAAATGAATTAATGACCTATAATGTTGATTATAATATACAGTTTGCCGTGTTTAATTATTATTCTCCGCTAGGGTGTATTCTTACAATATCGCGATCCTATTTGGCAATAAATAGTATGATCAAGTTGCAGTGATGAACAGATGAAACATAACCAAACATTTCTTATTTGTTTTTCAACATCGCCGTTTACATTAAATATATAAGTATTATAAAATAACTATATTTAAATAATAATTTGTTAGTAAATAGCTCTTAATTTTATTCGTTAAATAGTCCTAACAAATGCCACTCTTGATTTCCAGATCCCCTAGATTAATTGGAAATCATTCGTGGCATTACTTATGATAATGATAGCCTGATGATGTTCGGGGACCGTTTGGGCTTTAAAGTTTCCTGACATTTGTCTTACAGATGAGGAAAAACCCCGATAAAAATTTCACGCAGGAAAATATTCTGACCGAGAATTGAATCCGGGCCCGCTGCGTGACAAAACAGCACGCTACCTCGAGACCACAGTGGTGGACTAAAATATAACAATTATAATATAAAACGATGTACCTTGTATGCAGTCTCCTCAACTACTGACAAATTCCTCTGAAAGGACTAAGATGCCGCCAAATTCTTTAATTTTCAATATCATGAAATTCTTCGGCCGTCAACTAATATATTCTCAACATATTCTGTGCTGCCATCTATGGTTGAATTTATAAACTTTAAAATTAATGTTTGTTTGTTAAAGTAAAGTAAAGTAAAAAGTAAAGTGATCCCACAACAGACCCGGAGGCCCTTGGGGCAGTAGGAGGTAAAGGCTTCCACTTTTTCTAGACAATCGGCACTTTATGTCAGCCGGGTTGTCAGCCCTGCGTGACGGCCGCCTTTTACCCCCAGAACAAGCGTCCTGGTACTCATTTCCGTTAGAGGCTGAGTCGAACCCCCAGGCCATAGTGCCGCCAGAGGGTTTGGGTCAGTTTAAAAATCCTGACCCCAACGCGACTTGAACCCTCGACCCTCCGGCTTGTAGCTCAGTGCCTTAACCACTACGCTACGGCGTGCCCCAATGTTTGTTTGTTAGGAATATCAAAGTTCGTCGATTTACATTTATTTTTCTTGACCAGGCTCATGGGTTAATAGTATTTCTGACTACTGTTAATGAGGTCCCGGGTTCGATTCTCGGTCAAACCATAGGATTTTTTTTCCCTTAAAGGGAATTATTTCCGTGGTTGTCCATGGTCTGGAATTTAGGTTAAGTTTAGGTTAAAAACTCTCCTGGCGCTTCATTATAATTTATCACCCATCATATAATCGGGGTTATGTAACTTCGCCTTCCAGGAGCCCCAACTTCAGAAGTTGGTTACAATTAAGCCAATTCCAGGAGAGAACACCAGAAATGTCGAAATGACAACCTGGGGCATTGCATAAAAAACTATTAAACATTGTAGGCGTTTCAGGATCAGTCCCATCTTCAGCAGGAGATTGCTCGTTACTGTCCACCTACTGACTGGTTTGTTATGATCTTGCAGATAGGGTGCGTTATCATCTAAAATAAAGCTGTTGTGACTTCCTTTGAGAAGAGAACTTTGATTTTAAACGAGAACGAACCCAGTACACACAACCCTATCTACAAGATCATCATAAATCTATCAAAAATATTAAAATTTTAAAATTCGTATCTGATGTATCGGTCGTCATCAACGAAAACAAACTTCTGTTTAGAAAACTTCGTCAAACATTATAAAATGTAGGCCTTTCACAAGACATTCTTCTATCACCACCAGTTAAAATGGTACTCTTGAGTAATTGCTGATGATGGAAGACTGTCTTCAGAAAGGCCTACTTTTTATGTGTGACGAAGTTTTCTGGACAAAAGTTTGCTTTAGTTAAGGACGACTGATTCATTAGGCATGAGTTTTAAAATTTTAATATTTTAACGAATAACCTCAACGGTGGTGCACAATGAATTGCATCATCATCGGCGGCATCAAGGATTAGACCTGCTGGTCTGTTCCGATCTCATGTTAGAATTGTTCTATCCATATTTTACTGGATCTTCCAACATTTCTTCGTCCTAGTGGTTTGTAATGAAGAATCTGTTTCGGAATTCTATTGTTATCCATTCTATTGATATGGTCTATCCATTCATCTCTGTATTGTGTAATTCTATCTAATAGTTTGAATATATTTAGTTCTCTTCGTATATCCTCACTTCGCCTTTGATCCATTATTGTATAACCAGCCACACTCCTCAGAGATCTCATTTCTGACGTTTCTATTCTTCGTTCCTGGTTTTTGGTTAAGACCCAGTGTTCCCATCCATACAGTAGTATTGGAACCGCTATTCTTTTATAAATGAATTCGTATTCCATGACTTTTAAAAGTAATAAATCAGTCGGTGACTGGATAGTAGCGAACAAGCTTCTGCTGAGGATGGAACTGGTCCCGAAAATCATACAATTTTTAAAATTGTTTTAATAATTGAGGAGATTGCATATGACTAACTGACTGACTATATTCCATCCGTTCCTCGTGGAAATATGGGTGCTTCCTGGCGGGAGTTTCTTAAACAAGCTAATTTAGTTACGCTTATTTACCTATAGATGTCAACGAGTGACATTTGATTAAAACATCGCCGAAATGAGACATCTAATAGGCAAGTAAGATATTCGTAAATTAATGAGTCATTTTTTAACATCTTACCTAATATTTTATGTTTCTTCAAACACGGGAACTAGTTTTCGAGAGAAGGATGTCTCTCATTTTCAACCGACATTATGAGAGACATCCTTCTCTCGAAAACAAGTCCCCGTGTTTGACGAAACATAAAATATGAGGTAAGATGTTAAAAAATGATTCATTAATTTACGAATTAAGAACCTCATAATGTTATTTCCCATATTTAACTATGAAGAAGTAACATATTATTTGGATGGGTGAAGATAGGTTAAATTTTGCACAGAGGCCTTTTAATTCAGGCTTGTGGTTTTTTAACGAGCCTGAAAATCCTCAGGCTGAGGAGCCACGGCTTATAGTCCCTGCCGAAGGCCTTTTCCCTTGGATTATTTCATCCTAAAAATCCATCGACCATGGCCGGGTTTGAATCCAGAATTAGAGGCAAGGAAAGACTGCACGTAAGTATATCATTTCCTATTATAATTTTTAATATACATGTAAGAAATATAAACGGAACGAAAGCGCTAAAGTGATAAGGTAGCAACTTTCACCCGATCCATATATTGTGAATAATATATTAATAGTTTTTTACAATGAAACTTATTATCATCGTTCTTTTCTTCTTCTACTTCGTGAAATTAGGCCTTTTCACCTGTTTTCACATCAAGTGGGATTTAATGAATCTTCCCATATAATAAATGGGCGTCCAACACCTCTACTTCCTATTGGTTTGTACTTTAACAACAGCTGGGGGATTCTATCTGTAGTCATTCTTTTAGCACGTTCATACCAGTTGTTTCTCATATTGTCAATTTTATTTGTTAAATTAAAAATATTTAAGTATTTTCTAATATCTTCATTTATTTTTCTGTTCAAAATTGTCACATCTGCTACTGAACGTAAGAACTTCATTTCTGCAGTTTATATATTTTTCTTCTGTCTGAACGGTTAAGAGTCCAATTTTCACTTGCATATGTTAGGACAGGCACCACCATAATTTTGCAAAATTTTAATTGTGTACTCCTCAAAGTTTTATAGTGTCCACACATTCTATAAAACTTACTTAATTTAATATTAATATCTTCCTTCTGACAGTATGTTACATTGCATCCTAAATAATTGAAATTAGCTTCTTGGCATTGGTTAAGTAATTTCCGCAAGGGAGCACCCCTCTCTCATGTGGAGATGCACAGGTATAGAGAGACAGAACTCCTTTGCACTAGTTGCAAATGTTTCATTTTATATAGAAACGTGAAATACCTTAATGTTGCGAACAAGAAAGAAATATACAGGGTTCCCACAAATGCTCTTTCGGGTTATGAACACGTGTAACTTGCGTTTAAATAAACTTACAAACATGAAACTAGTACTAATGGAAAGAGAAACTCAAAAAGTTTTGGTTATAGTATCACAGTTGGCAATAATGATGTATAATTACAACATTGCGTATTGTTGAAAGAGCGAAAATAGAGGATAGCCGAGCGTTTTGTGCTCTCGATTATCACGTTCATCAATCTGTAATTGTTGTTCAATGACATTTTGGAACAAGATTTGGTGAAGATCCAACCAGTGGTCCTTCAATTCGTAAGTGGTACTCTTGATTTTACGACAAGAGGGTGCATCTGTAGGAGGAAATCTACTGGACGCCCGGCCGTAAGTGAAAGCAACTGTAGACCGTATTGGTGAATCTTTTACACGTAGTCCTCAAAAATCAACCATTGCAGCTAGTAGGGAGCTGCAGATCCCTAAATTCACCGTACGGGAAGTTCTGCGTAGCCGTTTGAAATTTCACCCATACCGATTGCAGATGCTGCAGTTCTTAAAGGAAGAAGATAAAATGGTGCTTCGTACTTTCTGCGAGAATATGCAGACTCTCATGGAAACTGATGGGTTTTTCGAATCCATAGTGTTTAGTGACGAGTTCACCTTCCATATTTCAGGTAAAGTGAACAAACATAACTTTAGAATCCGGGGATATGAAAAACCCAATACCTACATGCAGCATGTCCGCGACTCTCCTAAAGTGAACGAATGCTGCGCTTTAAGCCTGCAGAAAGTGTACGGCCCGTTCTTCTTTGTACAGAAAACAATTTGAGGATTCGAGTACCTGGACATGCTACAACAAAGGCTGCTGTCACAGCTGGAACAGGAAATGCTCAACGTGATCTGTCAACAGGACGGCGCACCCCCTCATTTTCATAATGAAGTCATATTGGAGCTCAACACCAGACTACCGAACCGATTGATTGGCCGTGTTGGTAATGACGATGAAGAACTTCTTTCTTGACCTCCGCGTTCGCTGGACCTCACAACCCCTTGACTTCTTTTTTGTGGGGGTTATGTCAAAGATCTTGTGTGCAAGGCACTCCTTCCACAGACCGTCCTTGATCTAAGAGGGCGCATCACAGCAGTCATCGAAACAGTTGACCATAATATGCTACAACGTTCCTGGGCGGAAATGGACTACAGGATTGATGTGTGCCATGTTACCAACGGAGCTCACATTGAACATCTGTAACATACTATAACCAATTTTTTTAGTTTATTTTTCCATTAGATAAAAAATGGGGACTGAATCTAAATTTACAGAAAACAGAATATATGTGTCTGGCAAAGGATGTACATGACCTCATACTCGAAACAGGGAAAATAAAAAAAAATGTGAATTTTTTTAATATAAAAAATGTGATTTTTTTTTAAATATCTTGGGTCAATAATTACAAGTTTAGGTACCTGTGAGAGAGATGTACAGACTAAAATTGCAATGGCAAAAAATGCAACTAAAACATTACATGGAATAATTTGGAACAAAAATATCACAAATGAAACTAAAATGAAAATTTATGAGAGCATAATACAGAATATTTTGTCATATGGAAGTGAAACTTGGTCTTTGACGGAAGTACAAAAAAATAAAATTAGAACAGTTGAATTTGATTATTTTAGAAGAAGCCTCCAAAAAACAAGACAGGATAAAATAAATGAATTTCTTTGGAGAGAAATGAATGTCACCACATAGGTTGTTAAGAGGATTGAAAATCAAACTCTTAAATAGCATGGCCATGTACAAAGAATAGAAAATGAAAGATGGCCAAAAAATATATACCAATGGTCACCCCCTGGAAGGAAATAAACGTGGAAGACCAAGATGGAAATGGAAAATGGAAAACCAACGTCAAAAACTATAATGGATGATCGGAATTTGGAAGAGGGAGATTGGAATGATAGAGATAAATGGAAACTGAAGACGGCAAACCTATAAATGGGGAAAAGCCGAAGAAGAAGATTTGTTCCATTAGTACTAGCTTCATGTTTGTAAGTTTATTTAAACGCAAGTTACACGTGTTCGAAACCCGAAAGAGCATTTGTGGGAACTTTTGTACTTATAGGAAAGCAAATTA
This sequence comes from Diploptera punctata, assembly GCA_030220185.1. Taxonomy (NCBI): domain Eukaryota; kingdom Metazoa; phylum Arthropoda; class Insecta; order Blattodea; family Blaberidae; genus Diploptera; species Diploptera punctata. The sequence continues at coordinate 85,793 of JASPKZ010009149.1, forward strand.
CGTTGATCAATGACAGATGAAACAGAGAAATGCACATGACTGTTATGAACGGAGTATGCCATACAAGAGAAGTTTGTTTGGTATGGCAGGTGTGCTTAATGGTGGATAAGGTTTAAAGTGGTCAGTTATACAAAAGTTTTGTAATGAGTAATGACGTAACTTTCAACCTCCCAAACTCACAGAATCGACCTCACAACCTCCCATATCCGTCATGACCTCCTCTTATGTTTCTTTTTTCTCTCCAGTATTATTGTATACAATAAGCCTTACTGTTATCACTGCTAGTTCTCTATTATTACAAAACTAACCCACTTCTAGTATACAAGCGTTCAACTCACAAGCACAAGTTCAAACTTTATCTTCATTTACTAGAAAATCAAATATTACAACCGAGTTTCAGACGGTAACATTACAAGACTCGTATTTGAAATTCCGTGTTCTAAACATCGATAAAATATATCTAATGTATAAAAATCAATATTTGTTTGTTCGTTTGTTTGTTCGTATTCTATGCGCGGCCATACCATTGATCCGATTTTGATGTTTTTTTTTTTGCAAAATGTTCAGACGATTCCCGGGATGAACACAGGCTATAAAAGAGTTGTGATATTCAACACCTTCACCCCTAAAAATCACCCTTTGTAGTGAAAAAATGAGAAATAAAGCCCATATTTTGACTCTTAAATGGCTTCACACTGCCTAAAACATAACAAAATACACCAAATTAATGTTACACAGAATTGAGGCATCTCACAAAACTCTACAAAAAAAAGTCCGCGACAGCATATGTTTATCTTCTAGGGATAACTCACAATAACCATTTTTGTCTTCATTGATGCAAGAACATACGGATTAGCAGATTCCCGAAGATATTAAAGCTAATATTAGCATTTATTAGAGTAGCAGCGCACACCGGGTATTAGCTAGTATCTAATACGAGTATATAAAAATGAATGTTTGTTTGTTTGTTTGTTTGTTCTCACTTTATGATGCGCGGCCATACCGTTGATCCGATTAAAATGGGGCTTTTTGCAAAATGTTCAGGAGATTCCCGGGATGAACATAGGCTATAAGAGAGTTGTGATACTCAACTCCTACACCCTTAAAAATCGCCCTTTGTAGTGAAAAACGTAAAAAAAAAGTAGCTCTTCAGACGCTTTAAATGGCTTACGCCGCCTAAAACATAACAAATACACAAAATTAATGTACACATAATTGAATATCTCAAAACGCTCTACAAAAAAGTCCGCACCAGCATATGTTTATCTCTTACGGATAACTCACAATAACCATTTTTGTTTTTCATTGAATCCAAGAAGATCGAGGCAAGCATGTAAATTCCTGTGCAAGCATAGAAGTACATAGCGGGTATTCTTTTACGGATAACGCACAATAAAGAATTTTGTTCTTTAGTTCATTTATGCATGGAAGATCGAGAAAAGTAGATTCCCGGGCAACACGGGGTAAACAGCTCGGGGTATCTTAAAATAATTGCGATATACATTTAAAATTATTTTTCATTTTACTTATTCAATTAAACATAAGAAGTGCATTAATTTTTGTCTTTTAGCTCATTTATGCCATGAAGATCGGGATAAGTAGATTGCGGACAACGCCTGGTAAACATAAAAGCACATTAATTTTCATTTATTTAGGCGAAGCAGCGCATACCGGGCATTATCTAGTAAGTGATGAGAATAACACTAATATATATCATACAATTGTCCAAAAGCATCATTACTTATGGAGCCAGAACTTTGGCAATTAACAACAAAAAACAACTAGGCCTAAGTTGATATTGAAAACGGAACGGAAAATGTATTTTGTGTACGAAGGGCAGCAAGAATTTCAAAGAAGTAAAAAATTAGCAACGCAGTTATAAGGGAGAAAATGACGATTGAAGACACTATTTTAGATTATTTCAAACTCAGCTCTTCAGATGGTACGGACGTGGTCTGGCGAATGGAAGAGAATCGGCTATCCACCCACCCCAATGTGTTTTTGGATGGAAACCTGAGGGAAGACGAGACAGATGAAGACCTAAAACTTCCTGGAGTCAGGGAATATATTTATACATGAAGGAGACACATCTACAACCATGATATTGGATGGAAACCGACAAAAATTTCTATTGGGACTCGGACGATGTCAAAGATATTAACCCAACGATGATCTATAATATTTTAAACATTGAGTCCCCCACCCTCATCATCCTACTTAGATACTAGTCCTAGAAAAAACCGTTATGGCCTCAGAAATGGGATTGCTTTCTCATTTTTTTCATGGTGCGAACCAGTGATGCTTTTCAATTTTGGGCATGTTTCAATATTGTCTCACTCAAAGGAAACCTGGACGAGTCTATTATTCATGGTAGACTTCGGATATTTTTATTCTAAAACATATACATTTAGGCACTTAATATATTTTTTACACATATAAATATATTATATAATGGAAATGTGCACCTAATGACAAATGAGAGAAATTTTGAACAAGTGGCTGAATTCAAATACCTGGGAATAATAATTACAAATAGGAAACATATTTTATTTGATCCCACGACAGGCCTCAAGAGGCCCTTGGGGTAGTGGGAGGTTAAGGCTCCCACTTTTTTTCTCTAGACAATCGGCACTTGATGTCAGCCGGGTAGTCAGCCCTGCGTGACGGCCGCCTTTACCCCCGAACAAGCGTCTGGTACTCATTTTCCGCTAGAGGCTGAGTCGACCCCAGGGCCATAGTGCCGCTAGAAAGTTTGGGTCAGTTTAAAAATCCTGACCCCACTGGGACTTGAACCCGCGACCTTCTGGCTTGTAGCGCAGTACCTTAACCACTACGCTATATAGGAAACATATGCACGAAGAAATTAAGCTTAAACGTAATTCTGGAAATTAATGATGGGCAGTTACAGGGACTCTTGTCGACCCAATTCTTTATATATAAAAAAAAAAAAGTTAAACTAAAAATATGTTATTCTCCCAGTTATATTATATGGATGCGAAACATGGACTCTTACTTAAGGGAGGAAAATATATTAGGAGAATTTGAGAATGAAGTTCTTAGTCAATTTTTTTGGACCATTGAGAGATGAACAGACAGGTGAATGGAGAAGACTACATACCTGTGAGCTACATGGCCTTTACAGGAAACCAGATAAAATGATAAAAGTTAAGTCTCGTACACCGCGATGGGCAGAGCATGTGGCACGAATGGGGAATGGAAGAGGGACATGGAAACGTCTTGTAGGAAAACCTAAGGAGGAAACGCCCAGTTGGTAGACAAAGAATGAGGTGGGAGAATAATATTAACCTTGTTTGAGGAGAAATTATACAGAGAACGATTGAGAAACATTTTCTCAGGTTAGAGATATATGGAGGTATTATGTCCGCGCATCCATAAAACTATAATTCAAATACCCCCACTTAGTTAGTTAGTTAGTTAATTAACCATTTTATAGGAAAGTAATTTTAATAAGCTGTTAGTTTATGCTATTTAACTCATGTCGCAAATGGTAGTCAATGACCACATCACGTTTCAATTAATTCTGATTTACAACCAATGACAGTCGTGTTTCACCCTCGCTCTTTATCGATTTCCCTTTATCAGCTCCTGTTTTTGTGATAAAGAAAGCTCCTCCTTTTTTAAAGTATTCTGAACAGGTTAGACCATTATTTTTCTCCAACAAATACATTAAATATAGCAAATAATGAATAGATTCAGTGATTTTAACTGAGTTGTTTATTCAAAATATAAATGATTAACCTATAATGTTGATATAATAGCTTGATGTGTTTCATTATTTCTCCACTAGAGTGCATTCTTACAATAGTTGCGATCCTATTTGGCAATATATAATATGATCGAGTTGCAGTGAATATACATAACCTCAACATTTCTAATTTGGTTTTCGAACATCGCCGTTTACGTTAACATATATAAATATTTTAAAACACCGGTAACTATATTCAAATAATTATTTTTTAGTAAAGAGCTTAATTTTATTCGTTAAATAGTCCTAACAAATACCACTCTTGATTTCCAAATTCTCTAGATAAATTCACTCCTCACGAAGGGATTTAGTTGAGTCGTGAATTTATCGATAATTTGGAAATCACTCGAGTCGCATTACTTATGATTGATGTAGTATATTAGTCCGATAGCGAGGATATGAGGACAACACGCACACCTATTGAGTAATACTAACGAAATTGGGACTGGAAGTAAATATCAATAAAATAAATATATCGTCATATATATAAACACATTATTCAATGGAAATGGACAGCTAATGACAAATGAGGGAAGTTTTGAGGAAGTCGCTGAATTCAAATACCTAGGAACAAATAATCACAAATAGGAATGAGATGCACAAAGAAATAAAATATAGGCTCAATTCTAAAAATGCATGCTATTTTGCATTACACAGACTCTTGACGTCCCAACTCCTTTCAAAAAACATTAAGCTGAAAATATATAAAACTATTATTCTACCAGTAATATTTATGGATGCGAAACGTGGACTCTTATTTTAAGGGAGAAAAGGAGATTACGGTCTTTGAGAATAAAGTCTTAGGAAAATTGTTGGACCAAATAGATATGAAGTGACGGGTGAATGGAGAAGACTACATACCAGTGAACTACATTGTCTTTACAGGACGCCAGATATAACAAGAGCCAGTTAAATCTCGAAGACTGCGATGGGCAGGACAAGTGGCACGAATGGGAAATGAACGACGTGTCATGAAAGCTTCTTGTAGGAAAGCCAGAGGGAAAACGCCCAGTCGGTTAGACCAAGAATGAGGTGGGAGAATAACATTGACTATGATTTGAGGGAAGTAGATTATAACCGTAACCTCAAAACCATAACTTAAACACAAGATCACAACATAGTCTCCTTACTTAATATACCGCAACATAGGACATCACATCACTCCATGTCATATACCATCTCCCACTTCCTCGCAACGGAATCCCTACCACAAGAAATAAGAGGCTGCCGGACATTGGCATCTTTTAAAAGAAATCTAAATCTATATTTGCTCTAAACTCGACTTCATTATTATCCATTGTAGATATATATATATATTATTGGTGTTTCCCGTATAATGTATCATATTTATATTTTATTATTATTATTATTATTATTATTATTATTATTATTATTGTATCATTATTGTTATTACCCTATAAAATGTTGTTTTGTACATGACATTTACATTGCCTACATTATTGTATCTTTAACTGTTTTATAATTAGTATAGTGTATATCTATATTTGTCGAATATTTATTTGTATTTGTGCTGGTTGAGTGGAAGAGAGGGCCTTATGGCCTTAACTCTGCCAGAATAAATAAAGTATTATTATTATTATTATTATTATTATTATGATTATTTATTATTATTATTATTATTATACAACGGGAATGATTGGAAAACATTAGCTCAGGATAGTGAATATTGGAGAGCTTATGTCCGCGCGGCCATGAACCTACGGGTTCAATAGTGCCAGTGAGTAAGCTTTAGTTATAGGAAATGAATTAAAGTTTAATGTATCACATTGAATGATATAACGAAATGTGTAATTTCCTTGTGTGTGTTACATAATTATATGAAATAAAACAAAGAACAATAGAATAAGAAACCAGTATTATAGGAGGTATTTAATGAAAATTAGAATGACTTGGAATATAAGCAGCCGACAACTTGGACTTGAGAGACTGGAAGTTGGCGTGATTTGGGGCGCATTAACTGAAGCAAACATGCAAGCGGATAGATTAACGGCCTTGTTCAGCTATTAGAACCATTTCCTCCAGAAACTAGGCGTGCACATTCTGTTTGTTTCCTTGTTACTATGCTTCAACACAACCGAGACAAAAATATCTGCATTATTCAAGTGTTGCCAACAATACGTAAATAAAATCTGACTTCTAACTGTCTGTAAAACCAGTCATTAGGTCTCAATTGGAATAACAATTCTCCATTAGTGCATAATTTCTAAGAACATTGACTTAAAAAAACGTTAAGTAATGCCAGAAACATCTGCACACTAATCAACTAAATAAGCCAAATTTCTTGCTATAAAATGCAAATAACAGCTAGGAAATCTAGGTTTTCAAGTAATAACAACAAATTATGCCAAACGGAAACACGATTGGACTCTATAAAAGTTTTATATATGGTTGATGAAGTCCTAGCATGCTTCAAAAAAACTAAAAGAGAATTGTATTCGCTTGACCTGTATCTGGTCCATCTATCTATTAACGGAACTTTTTAACACGATTTTCACCCACTTAAAACATTGATACACCTTGAAACTTTGTAATACTTGTAAAGAACCCGTGGCAATACAATAATTTCATAAATGTTTTTTTTGTTTTTTTTCAAAAATCCTGGCAAGAATCATCAGAAAAATCAAAAAATAAAAACCGATACCGTATAATAATTGCGGACTTACGACTTTTTAGTCAATCGTTTGTAAGAGCTCAGTTGGTAGAGCCGGTGGACTGTAGTGGGTAATATAGTTTCAGAATCCATAGGTCGCTGGTTGAAATCTAGCCCGGAGGATTTTTTGAGAAGAGTATTAAGCAATTAAATTTTCATGGGATTTCCGGTTTATGGACAATCAATTAAACTAAAAATTAAAATAATAATTAATAGTTTTAAAAAAACTAAAACACCACACGCTTTATTAGAAACCAAACTAAAAAATAAATAATAATATATGTTTAAAAAACTAAAAAACACGCTTTATTAGAAAACCGAACTAAAAAATGAAAAATAATTTTAATTTTCAACACGCTTGGGATAAAATTAAAAGTGGTCACACAAAAAATATCTCCAAACACATCTAGAATAAAACTAGAGTTATCTACAAAAAAAAATATATATATATATAATTTTACCATCAAAAGCGTGGGGTTCTTCTTATGGATTTTTACACGTTTTCTTCTTAGAGACTTTACTTTAAACCAATATCTGTTTATTAATAAATATATTAATTTATATGTAGCACCACACATACTTTTGATGGTAAAATTACTTTTTTTTTTAGATATCTCTAGATTTAGTCTAGATGTGTTGCAGGATTTTCTCTTGTTGACCACTTTAATTTTTTCCCAATCGTGTTGAAATTAAATTATTTTCATTTTTTTAGTTCGGTTTTCAAGAAAGCGTGTTGTTTAGTTTTTTTCTCTAAAACTATTATTGAGATAAAA
>JASPKZ010009150.1:0-47230 GCA_030220185.1 Diploptera punctata
CAAATCTGGCATGAAAGGTCTGGCAAAATTTTGTTTGGAGGCCTTATGTTTTCACGATTGCAGTGATTCTTTTGAGTATCGTATATCTGCACACGAAAACTATTGTTTTGCTTTCCATCCGAAGGAAGAAGAAGAAGTTCTGCGAACCTCGGAACTAGAGTCGAGTATGGTAGACACTAGTCTAGTGGAACCGACGATATAGATAAATAGATAGATAGATAGATAGATAGATAGATGGAGAGAGAGAGAGAGAGAGAGAGAGAGAGAGAGAGAGAGAGAGGAGTGAAATATGTCATAGGGAGGAGAGAGAAACAGAGGGAGCCAGAGTAGAGGGAAATAGTGAGATAGAAGTACATAGATTTACGCAATAATATATATATATATATATATATATATATATATATACAAGTTAAAACCATGCGTTCAAATTTAACATGTACATACAGTATTATCCCCTTGTATACATTTCCATTAATACATCGGAAGCGATAAGAGAAAGATAGAAAGAGAGGGACGAATCAAATATCTCGAAATAAAATGAGGGAAATTTTGAAGAAGTTGCTGAATTCAAATACCTAGGAACAATAATTACAAATAGGAACGAGATGCACAAATAAATTAAACATAGCCTCAATTCTGGAAATACATGCTATTATGCATTAAAGCTACTCTTGTCGTCCCAACTCCTTAAAAAAAAAAAAACCTTAAACTGAAATTATACAGGGTGTAACAGGATCTCACAGACAAAATGATAGGGATGACTATTTAACTCATGCCCCAAATGGGAGTCAATGACCAATCACGTTTCAATGATTTCTGTATTACAACCAATCAGAGACGTGTTTCACGAAATATTTATCAGTGTTAGGATTATCATATATTAAGCAAAGCTCCTCCTTTTTAATATTCTGAACAGGTCTGACCGTTATTTTGCAGTGACTGAGCCTATAACAAATACGGCTACCAGATTGTATATAATAGTGCTTACATGTCAACATTTGTAGCAATTGATTATACCACCAAAAAAAGAAACCACTGTTTGCACTTTCTTAAATGTATACGACATCAAAAATGAATTAATAAACAGATTGATGTGTTTCATTTTTTCTCCACTAGAGAGCATTCTTACAATATTGCGTTCCTTTGGCAATAAATAGTATGATCTGGTTGCAGTGATAAACAAAAGAAGCAGTAGAAGCGTACGTATCGTTTCTCATTTGTTTTCAAACATCGCCGTTTACATTAAATATATAAATATTTTAAAATAACTATAGTTAAATAATGATTTGTGAGTAAACAGCTTAATTTTATTCGTTAAATAGTCCTAACAAATGCCACTCTTGATTTCCAAATTCTCTAGATAAATTCACTCCTCACTTCGTGAGTCGTGAATTTATCGATAATTTGGAAATCACTCGTGGCATTACTTATGATAAGACATGCAGAGAGGATCATTTTTTGTGAAGGAACATATAGTCGCAAACAAGTCGTTTATGAGTTATGCGCAATTGAAGGTGTTCACCCGTAAGGGTCGGAATTGAATACAAACAATAAGTGTTGTTTTTACAATAAGTGTTTTGACGACGTCAAAAATAATCCTGTCATGCTCGGCTGTGCTGACCGATCGTTGCTGCGACGATAATCAAACATGCAATGAGGCACAGGGTCGACTTATTGTAAAAACATGTCTTCTTTAATAAAATTATACGTGTACAATTGTTTGTATTCAATTCCGACCCTGACGAGTCGAACACCTTCACCTGCGCATAACTAAAAAACTACGTTTTTCCGACTATATGTTCCTTCACAAAAAATTATCCTCTTTGCATGGCCAATCATCCCTATCATTGTCGGTGAGGTCCTGTTACATCTCATATATAAAAATCAATGTTTGTTTGTTTGTATGTTTCTTTGTTCGTATTCTAAGCTCGGCCATACCGTGATCCGATTTTGATGGGTTTTTTGAAAAATGTTCAGAGGATTCCCGGGATGAATATAGGCTATAAGAGAGTTGTGATATTCGATCCCTTCACCCCTAAAAATCACCCTTTGTAGTGAAAAACGTGAATTAAAATCCCTATTTTGACGCTTATATGGCTTATGCTGCCTAAACCCTAACAAATACATCAAATTAATGTACACAGAATTGAATATCTCAAAAAACTCTACAAAAAAGTCCGCGACAGCATATGTTTATCTTTTACGGATAACTCACAATAACCATTTTTGTTTCTCATTGATGCCAAGAAGATAGGGAAATGTCGATTCCCGGACAAGCGTGCCCTGCCCATACTGTTCATCCGATTGAGATGGGGCTTTTTGAAAAATGTTCAGAAGATTCCGGGGATAAACATAAGCAATAAGGGAGTTATAATACTCAACCCCTTCACCCCTAAAAATCACTTTTTTTAGTGAAAAACGTGAAATAAAGTTCCTATTTTGACGTTTAAATGGCTTACGCTGCCTAAACCAAAACAAATACACCAAATTAATGTACACATAACTGAATATCTCAAACAACTCTACAAAAAAGTTCGTGACAGCATATGTTTATCTTCTACGGATTAACTCACAATAACCGTTTTTGTGTTTCATTGATGTCAAGAATATCGAGATAAGCAGATTCCCGAACAGTGCACGTCTGGCGGTAAAAACACATTAGCATTTATTTATGAGTAGCAGCGCACGCCGGGTATTAGCTAGTGTGTTACAAAACAGTTATTTTCCCAGTTATAGTATGTGGATGCTAAACATAGACTCTTACTTTAAGAGAGGAGAAACATTTACGAGTATTTAAGAATAAAGTTCTTAGGAAATTTTTTTCGAACAAAGAGAGTAGACGGACAGGTGAATGGAGAGTGTGCTACATAATATTTGTAGGAAGACATATAATCGTAGTATTAGTAGAAGGAGGAGGACTTTATTAGACTAAAAGTAAGATATATATATAATGTTATTTACAAATATGAATCGCACGGGCAACAAGCCCTACGTGCTGTTGACAGTCCGTATCGATAACATGTCTAGTAATGATATTAAGTAAAAACAAACAAACAAACAAACAATAGATAGGGATATAATTACAATATATATTAATTAGGTTACATAAACTTATTATTAATAATATTACACTTTGTTTACATGTGTTTATTTATTCACGAATGAGTGTTGTTCTTATTACACGCCTTTATATAAGCTTGACCTGTATCTATCTATCTATCTATCTATCTATGCAACGGAATCTTTCAACGCGATTTTCACCCACTTAAAATCATTGGATCGACTTGAAACTTTGTATACTTGTAGAGGACCCGTGATAATACAATAATTTCATATTTATTTTCTAAAATCCTGGCCATAATCATCAGAAAATCAAAAAAAGTGTTTTTGTATCAATGTAACGGAATCTTTCAACGCGATTTTCACCCACTTAGAAACATTGGATCGACTTGAAACTTTGTATACTTGTAGAGGACCCGTGATAATACAATAATTTCATATTTATTTTCTAAAATCCTGGCCATAATCATCAGAAAATCAAAAAAAGTGTTTTTGTATCAATGTAACGGAATCTTTCAACGCGATTTTCACCCACTTAGAAACATTGGATCGACTTGAAACTTTGTATACTTGTAGAGGACCCGTGATAATACAATAATTTCATATTTATTTTCTAAAATCCTGGACATAATCATCAGAAAATCAAAAAAAGTGTTTTTGTATCAATGTAACGGAATCTTTCAACGCGATTTTCACCCACTTAGAAACATTGGATCGACTTGAAACTTTGTATACTTGTAGAGGACCCGTGATAATACAATAATTTCATATTTATTTTCTAAAATCCTGGCCATAATCATCAGAAAATCAAAAAAAGTGTTTTTGTATCAATGTAACGGAATCTTTCAACGCGATTTTCGCCCACTTAGAAACATTGGATCGACTTGAAACTTTGTATACGTGTAGAGGACCCGTGACACTACAATAATTTCATATTTTGTTTCTAAAATCCTGGCCAGAATCATCCGAAAATAAAAAAAAATGAAACTGGGATAATAGGTTGCGGACTTGTTGAGTTTTTAGTCAATCGTTGTAAGAGCTCAGTTGGTAGAGCAGTGAACTTTTAGTGGTATATAATTTCAGTAATCCATACGTCGCTGGTTCGAATCCGGCTGGGAGGGGTTTTTTATAGAAGAGTATTACTTTTAGCTCATAGTACAATAGTATCGAATTTAAAGATATTTAAATTTTTATCTTATTCTGTAAAATATTAAAACTAAAAAATAAAAAATAAAAAATAGTTTTAAAAAACTAAAAGAACACGCTTTATTAGAAAACTAGAACACGAAAAATAATTTTAATTTCCAACACGCTTGGGATAAAATAAAGTGGTCAACAAAAAAATCATCCCAACACATTTAGAATAAAATTAGAGTTATCAACAAAAAGAAAATAATTTTACCATCAAAAGTGTGGGGTGCTTTTTATGATTTTTACATTTTCTTCTTAGAGAGCTTACTTTTACCAATATCTGTTTATTATCAAATATATTAATTGATATAGAGCACCCTACGCTTTTGATGGTAAAATTATTTTCTTTTTGTTGACAACTCTAATTTTTATTCTATATGTGTTGGGATGGTTTTTTTGTTGACCACTTTATTTTATCCCAAGCGTGTTGGAAATTAAAATTATTTTTCATTTTCTAGTTTTCTAATAAAGCGTGTTCTTTTAGTTTTTTAAAACTACTATTTATTTTCACGTTTTGTTCTGAAATTTACCCACGTTTATCCAATTTTCTGGGTTTTACATTAACTCGTAGAACAGTTAAGTCTAGTAGATGCGATGAGCAGGACATATTGCTAAAATGGGGAATGCAAAAAAGTGCATGAAAGCTTCCTTTAGGAAAACCTAAGGGAAAATGCCCAGTTGGTAGACCAAGAATGAGGTGGGAGAATAACATTAACCATGATTTGAAGGAAGTAGATTATACAGGGAGTGATTGGAAAATATTAGCTCAGGATAGTGATGTAAGGAGAGCTTATGTCCGCACTGCCATGAACCTATGGGTTCGATAGTGCATGTGAGTTAGAGAGTTAGAATGGTGGAAGGAACGCAGATAGACAGAGGTAAAGAGAGTGACAAGGAGGGGTAGAGAGTGAAATAGTGAGAGATTAACGAAATAACATAAAAATGCATATAAAATTAAAAATATTATGCGTTCAAATTTAACATATTATTCCTTTGTATATATTTCTCTTGATTTGAAAATAGAGTAGTATATGGTTGGAAAGAGACATTAATAAAACTTGGAGTGAAGACTGGAGGTTCCTTGATTGGATGTAGAAAAATGTTCTTTCCTAACAACGCCATCTTGTTACAAATTATATTTCCTTTAATTTCCTTGCAAGTCTTCATCAAACTTCATTTTATTTAACAATTGAAGCAAAACAAAAGAACACTTCATTTTAATTCTAGAGAAGAGAAGATGAGAAAAAAAAATCACAACGTAAAACGAATTAAGAATTAATTTCTGTAACAAAAGACATTTCTAGTTTACTTTTATTAATGTTTGCTTTAGTTTGTCGAGAAGTGATAACTTAAAGGGGGGGGGGAGGACAGTAATTAGGTTCAAGTTAAGAACTAGATTAATGGAAATAATATTCCTAACGATCCGCTACAGTCGTAACAAACGGATATTATCTTTTCATCACTAAAATTAACTTTCTAATATAATAATAATAATAATAATAATAATAATAATAATAATAATAATAATAATAAATAACAATAATAAGAGTAATAACAATAATAGTAACAATAATAATAATTAATAATAATAATAACAATACTATTAAGAATAATAAAAATAATAATACTAATAATAACAATAATAATAACAATAGTAATAATAATAATAGATCATCGGTTGGTTAATATCTTTGACATCGTCCGATTCCCAATAGCCAATTTTGTCGGTCCATCTAATAATAATAATAATAATAATAATAATAATAATAATAATAATAATAATAATAATAATAATAATAATAATAATAATAATAATAATGATAATAATGATAATAATAATAATAAAATAATAATAATAGTAACAATATAAGAGAAATTAAGTCTCGTAGACTGCGATGTGCAGGACATGTGGCACGAATGGGGAATGAAATAGGTGCATGGAGGCTTCTTGTAGGAAAACCACAGGGAACGCGCCCAGTTGGTAGACTAAGAATGAGGTGGGAGAATAGCATTAACCATGATTTGAGGGAAATAGATTATACATGGGATGATTCGAAAACATTAGCTCAGGATAGGAATATATGGAGAGCTTATGTACGCGCGGCCATGGAACTGCTGGCTGGACAATGCAAGTAAGTTAGTTATTTAATAATAATAATAATAATAATAATAATAATAATAATAATAATAATAATAATAATAATAATAATAATAATAATAATAATAATAATAATAATAATAATAATAATAATAATGACGAACTCACTAATTCATTGGTACTATCGAGCCGGGGGATTCATGGTCGCACGAACATAATCTAACTCTCCACATACCCCTACTGTTTGTCCTGTTTAATATGACTATTATTGTAATTTTTTTGTATTCATGTGTAACATATGTTTGTCCTGTTTTATATGACTATTATTGTATTTTTTTTTGTATTCATATGTAACATAAGCTTGTTCTGGTGAGTGGAAGAGAAGGCCACATGGCCTTAACTCCACCAGGTTAAATAAATCTATTCTATTCTATTCTATTCTACCGTGATCTATCATTTTACAAACCCTCCCTGCATGATTCATTACCCTCAAATGATTATTAATGTGATTCGCTCTTGGCCTACTTACTGACCGCCTTTCCTATGATTTTTTTTTTACTGTAAGTCTCTATGTCCCTCTTTAATTAATGATATCAACTATAATAACAATAATAGTAATAATGAGAATAGTAACAGTAATAATATGATAGTAATAAGATTATAAGAAGAATAAATAATAACAACAGCAACAGTTATAATAATAATAATAATAAAAATAATAATAATAATAATAATAATAATAATAAAATTTGCGATTAAAAGGCCTTGCGGTAGGAATAGGAAATGGAAGTGGGACATGGAAACTTCTTGATGAAGAATGAGTAGGGGAAATAACATTAACCATGATTTGAAGGAGGAAAATTATACAGGAGTGACTGGAAAAGATTAGATCAGGATAAGGTTGTATGGAGAGGTAATGTCCGCACCACCATGAATCTCTGGGAACGATAGTGCCAGTAAGTTAGTTTTAATAATGTTATCTTCATGATGTACATTTCAGGTTTGTGTTCTTTTACTGAATTTATTCCTAAGTCTCAAGATTATGATGATTTTGTATTGAGTCCAGCCTCATGGGCTACTGGTCAGCGTTTCTGATTACTGTTCATGAGGCCCTGGGTTCGATTCCCGGTCACACCATAGGAATTTTTCCTTAAAGGTAATCCTGTGGTTGTCCATGGTCTGGAATTTAGATTAGGTTTAGCTTAAGAACTCTCCTGGCGCTTCATTATCATTTATCACCAATCACATCATCGGGGTAACGTAATTCTACCTTCTAGGCGCCCTAACTTCAGAAGTGAGTTACAATTACGCCAATGCCAAAGAAAAATGAATGCTTGAGTCGGGATTTGAACTCGAGTCTCTAAACTCTATACGTTTAGCGCTCTAACCAACTGAGCTACTCAAGAATTCCAACACAAATATACATTTTTCTTATATATTCACACAAGAGGTAGTGGGAATTCGTTCATATATATATATATATATATATATATATATATATATATATATATATATTGTATTATTGTGAATTTGAAGAATGATGTATAACACTTGAAAGCATAATAATAGTCCCTTCGATTGGTTGCCGGCCAAAAGCAGGCAAGACCAATGATGGGGCTGCCATCTTATAGCCTCTGGTCAGGCTTTTCTGGAGAAGAAAAGAACGCTGGAGGGAAAATTTTCTATAGGATCGTAACAGGCCTTGGCCTAATACTTGGAAGGAAGAAGGAGAAGAAGAAGAAGAATGATGTATTTTCTTGATTTAAGACATTTTATTTCTCAATTCACTTTATATGATTCTGTTTCATTTTGAGCACATGGAACATGAGTTCATTATCTCAAAATTTTGCATATGGTCCATTTTGCATTCTCCCCAAGTATTTAACATTCTGCATTTTTTACTCAAATGATAAAGACATAGCCAAACAGAACCTGATTATGGAAGGATTCCAGACAATTATTTTGAGATATCTGTGTTTTCAGTAGACTTGATATTCATAACTCATAATTAAAATCAAATAAGACCATGGGATGGTGTGAGGTTTTATTTGGATTTTAATTATTGGACGAATTCCAGGTTTCCATAAGTTAGCTTTTACAGAATTTCTATTATTGCCGGCAATTATTTAATAACTGAATTTTGTAAATACAGGTTTTAAGATCTTCATTTCCACAGGGGCCCTCATCTAGGGGATATGTGGATGGCAAACACAAGGTGCCCAAGCTGAGCAAAACATTTCTTCCACTTACTTGTGTTTTGCACTCTTTTAACTTTACTATCTAACCTCTCTTGGTTAACTCTTGTTTTTTCGACCCCGGCGCTATTAGGGCATCCGAGGGCTAGGGAGTCTTTCCTTTCTTCCATTTCTTCTTCCTTTATTTTCTTTTCTTCTCCAGAAAAGCCTGACCAGAGACTATAAGATGGCAGCCCCATCACTGGTCTTGCCTTCTTTTGGCCAGCAACCAATCGAAGGGACTATTATTATGCTTTCAAGTCTTATACGAGAATTTCCCGGAAGGATCATAACAAAACTAAAATTATGGCATTTCTTGGGAAGGACCCCATACAAAGTAAAATCTGTCTCCAGAATAAAATTTTAGAGAGATCTCATCAATTTAAGTATCTTGACTATTATCTCTCTATCTGGGATGGAAAAGATATCCCTGAAAAAATTACTAGTTATAATAAAAGTTTGGGAATTATTAATCAAGTTATGAAACCAAAAAAAAAAAAAAAAACACCAGATTACATTTATATAGCACTTTGGCTAGACCAGTGTTGACCTACGGTAGTGACAAAGACAACATGAAAGAAGAATAACGGCTTGTGAAATGAGATTCATGCGCAGAACAGCGGGTTACACCAGATGGGATCGGAAAAGGAACACCGGTATCTTAAAAGAATTGAAGACTACGCCAATTTTGGAATAAATTAAACAGTACCAACTAAATTGGAAACACCATCTTGAAAGAATGAGTTCAAATTGGATCCCCAAAGCTGTTTATAATTATATACCAAGAGGACGAAGATCACTGGGCCGTCCTATGAAACGCTGGAGGGAAAATTTTCTATAGGATCGTAACAGGCCTTCGCCTAATACTTGGAAGGAAGAAAAAGAAGAAGAAGATCTTCATAGCAGCTTAAGGCTTTATATCTTGGAGCAGAGCTACGGGATACGGGCTGTTTTGAGTCCACATGGAAGAAGATATTTTCTCATGGAATTTCGACCAATTCATTACCGATGTCCTCGCAGAATCGCGAGGAATTTGAGTTGCTACAATAAATAATACTCCAGCTTGAGAAAACCAGTTATTATGGCTGGAGGTCTCAGTATGCTTATCACAAGCCAACCCTATACTGGCAGCATGATCATCCATTTGTAACTGGCACTTGTGAATGTGAGGCCAGCAGCCGGAAGGTAGGCGATTGACTTTCTTGATCTGTCCCACCATGAAGATTTTCATAGTTGGATTTTATCCAATCTTACGTAAGGAAGATCGGAAACCATCCCATTCCATAAAGTAATATATTAAGTACAACCGTCCTCTATTAGGTTAAAAATTGTATTAAAAAACTTTTTGAAAACTGTAAGTCTTTCTTATAGGAAGCCAGATATAATAAGAGTTACGTCTCGTTGGCTGCGATGAGCAGGACATGTAGCACGAATGGGAAATGAAAGAGGTACATATGAGCTTCTTGTAGGAAAACTAGAGGGAAAACGCCCTATTGATAGTGCAAGAATGAGGTGGGAGAATAACATTAACCGAGATTTGAGGGAAGTAGATTATACAGGGGATAATTAGAAAACATTAGCTCAGGATAGGTATGTGTGGAGAGCTTATGTCCACGCGGCCATGAACCTACAAACCTCGGCCATGAACCACGAACCTACATACAATAGGGCCAATGAGTTATTTAGTTTTTAGTTAATACATCTTTCGGAAATCGGCTTCTATCTTGAGCAGAAGGATGTGCGATGCTTATGTTTTTGTTTGGCAACGCTGGAAGGCCGCTGATGTCAGATGCATCAACAGATAGTAGCGCATATCCTTCTGCTGAAGATGGAAGCCGGTTTCCGAAAGGCCTACAGTTTTTAAAAGGTTTTAATAACATTGTTAACCTAGTTGAGGACGTCTGCACCTGCCAAGTATCTTATTTAATATTTTATTTTGTGACTCCATACCTCATCGGAATTTTAATATGAATTTTATGAGTATTGATCACACTCCAGTCTACATTCTCATTATTTTTAAATTTAATTCTGAATTATGGGTAACAATTCATCATCATCATCATCATCGCCACTCCAAGGATTAGGCAATTGCCCGTTCCGACTTCATAATGCATCAGCCCAACATTTTTTAGATCTTCCGACATCACGTCTTCCTCTCGCTTGATAATTTCTAGCTAACAATGGATATCTCTTCTTACTCATTCCATCCACGTGATCAATCCACTTCTGTCTGTAATTCGTGACCTTATCCAATAAAGGCTGTACAATCGTCCTCTTTATATGTTCATTTATAATTCTGTCAAGTTTCGTACATCCTTTAACTTGTCTGAGGAATCTCATCTCCGCCATCTGTATTCTATCTTTCTGTTTTTCGTTTGAGCCCAAGTTTCACTCACACTCATACAATATTGTGGGAATTGCCACAACTTTATACATTTTTATGAATGGAAATAAACGAAAATAAATTTTCCAATTGATAATTCAGACTATTTTTTATGTCTAGAGTTCTCTATCTCAAATTTTATTGTAGGAAATCATATATATCCATCGATAGTAATTCTGCCCGAAGGCAGGTCCTTCACTGCAGTCATAGCATTTTCATGCTATGCTTGCAGCTTTACTAGGGAATTGTAGGTGTGGTAGCTTCCCGTTGCTTTCCACACCGGTGAAGGATGATGATGATGATGATAAGGAGATGATAATGATAAAAGGTGATGATGATAATGATGGCCATATGATTTCGGGGACTGGTTGGGCCTTACAGTTTTCCTGACATTTGTCTTACAGGTGAGACAAAACCGCGATAAGAACCTCACCCAGAAAAACTGCCCCGACCGGGAATCGAACCCAGGCCCGTTGAGTAACAAGGCAGCACGTTACCTCGAGACCACAACGGTGGACATATATATGAAAAGGGAAATTTCTTCGTTGTAACACGTTTTCACTCCATATAAAAGTCAGGTAGAGAGCATTATTTGGCTAGCTGCTGTACAAGGCAGATATAATGTTAGGGCAAAACTCTCTACATGAAACTTACATTCTCATACCGCACCTGCGTTACCTTAATTTTTCTGCAATTTTCACATTTTCTGTCTTACCTTGAGTGTACCTACTTAGTACACAAAATTAAATTTTTCATTTAGTCTCTTAGTCTCTCTCTCTCTCTCTCTCTCTCTCTCTCTCTCTCTCTCTCTCTCTCTCTCTCTCTCTCTCTCTCTCTCTCCATTCTTGTGTGTGTATACGAGTGACCCATATTTTCGCCGGAGTGTCCAAAGCTAGTGTTTCTCAACATGAGGATCACTTACACAGGGTGGGAATTCGACAATTATCTCGTCTATATTTTAAAAAACAAACTGACTATGTTATTTAACTTCTATTCAAAAAGGAGTTTCGTAACAGCCTCATTGGCTAGTGGTCAGCACTTCTGAGTACAGTTCAGGAGGTTCCCGGTCAGACCATAGGCATTTTTTCCTGTGGTTGCCAATGATCTAGAATTAAGATTAAGTTTAGGGTAATAACTTCTCTGACACTTCAAAATAATTTATCACCAATTATATCACCAGGGTCCACCGCTGTGGTCTCGAGGTAGCGTGCTGCCCTGTCACGGAGCGGGCCCGGGTTCGATCCCCGGTCGGGGCAGTTTTTCTGGATGAGGTTTTTATAGGGGTTTTTCCTCACCTGTAAGACAAATGTCAGGAAAACTTTAAGACCCAAACGGTCCCCGAAATCATATGGTCATCATCATCATCCTTATCATTATCATCATCTTCATCATCCTTCACCGGTGTGGAAAGCAACGGGAAGCTACCACACCTACAATTCCCTAGTAAAGCTGCAAGTATGACGTGAAAATGCTATGATTGCAGTGAAGGACCTGCCTTCGGGCAGAATTACTATGGATGGATACATATCATCAGGGTAACGTATCTCTGCCTTCAGGTGTCCCAACTTAAGAAATGGATTACAATTCCGCCAATACCAGGGGAGAAATGTCATAAAAGACAACCTGGTGGTTTTAGACAAAAAAAAGTATATGAGTTTGAAATAAATGCTTGTTAAAGTTATTGTAAAATTCCGTTGATTAAAACAATATATTTTGAAATTCCCAATAGTCTCAGTTGGTAAAAAATATTAATTAGAGTGGTCGCGTTCTTTGTGATCGTTTTTTTTTTCCTTGTGATGAACATTTAAAAAAAATTAGAAGTGTGTATAAATATTAAGAGTAAGTTTATTTGTTTTATTTTAAATTGTTTATGTTAAATACTTTTTCAACTTTTATAAGATTCATGATGTGTTCCGTTGAGGTTTATTCAAAATTAATATAAAATTATAGAATATTCACCTGAAAGGTCCGTCTCCTCAACTTGAGTTGAGGAGACGGACCATTCAGGTGAATATTCTATAATTTTATATTAATTTTAAATACTTTTTGTTCCAAATTTTTAATTGTAGGCTATATGTATGGTGATGCATACGGAAAGTAAACATAGGCTCAATTCTGGATGTGCGTGTTATTATGCTTTACTGAGACTCTTGACATCCCAACTCCTTTAAAAAAAACATTAAACTGAAAGGGAAATATATAAAAAAATATTATTCTACCAGTTATATTATATGGATGCGAAACATGGACTCTTACTTTAAGGGTGGAAAGGAGGTTACGAGTATTTGAGATTAAAGCTCTTAGGAACATTTTTGGACCAAAGAGAGATGAACAGACATGTGAATGGAGAAGACTGAATAATAGTGAATTGCATGGTCTTTATAGGAAGCCAGATATAATGAGCACAGTTAAGTCTCGTAGACGGCGACGGGCAGGTCATGTGTCACGAATGGGGAATGAAAGACGTGCATGGAACGTTCTTGTAGGAAAACCAGAGGGAAAACGCCCAGTTGGTAGACAAATAATGAGGCGGGAGAATAATATTACCTATGATTTGAGGGAAGTAGATTATATAGGCAATGATTGGAAAACATTGGCTCAGGATAGGGATATACGGAGAGCTTATGTCCGCGCGGTCATGAACCTACGGGTTCGATAGTGCCTGTGAGTTAGTTAGTTAGGCTATATATGGTGAACAGTAATTACACCGACTAATTTCAGGGACTGTTTACTGACTGTAAATGAAGGAGGAAAGGTCCTATAAACATGTGTCCGGAAACGAAAGATGTGCGTGCAACGACAACAAATCGTCCCGGCACACAGTACATAGCATAATCACATCCACGTCACAACATATGTTCAAAGTGACCTCCATGGGATGCAATGCACGCGTTCACACTTCATATGATGGATTGCCTCACTCTTTCGCATGTTCCGGCCTCTCTCCGAATAGCGTCACGGGCGACGTGGACACGCTGTTGATTCCGGCCCATTGAGAAGTGACAGGCAATGAAATAGCCGATTTTCTTGCCAAGAAGGGTAGAAACATGTTTCAAACCCAACTTCTGCTCCAGTTTCCTTTCACTCTATCAAAAGAATTATCTCAAATAAATATATCAATAAACTTAGAGAAGAATACACCACCAAAACATCTGGAAAGGAATTGGAAAATCTACAAGCTTATGACATTACTACATTACAAAGAAAATCTGCAGTAGCAACATTCAGACTGCTAACGGGACATGACTGCCTGAATAAACACCTACACAGACTTGGCATAACAGATTCACCTAAATGCCTTTTTGCAATTTAAATGAAGATATGGAAAGAAAGAATCTCCTCCGTTGTCCAGCTTTTGTAGAAGAGACCAGCCTTTGTGCTAAATATTGGAGTGCAAGAGAGCGAATGATTACATTATCAAGTTCTCGACATTAGATACTAACCATATTAGGAACTGGTTCAGCATATACAATACTTTTCAGATGCCCCCAGAGGTTAAAATCCAGGGGGTTTAAGTCCAGTGATCTAGCAGGTCATGTAACAAGGTCGATAGAATAATGCCATTCATCAGTGTCATCTAAAGTGGCAACGAAACATTTATGGACACTTATTCATAGGACATTTTTCCTCCATTTACAGTCAGGAGTCAGTCCCTGCAGTTGTCGGTGTAATTAAAACTCACTCTGTATATGTTGCAAAGCATTTATTACATCTTTGAAAGGCTTGACGGAAGATGGCGCACAAATAGTTAGGAAACATGGGTCTAAGGAATAATGACTTGGTCTACAGATACAGCGGCTCGAAAGTTCGAATTTTCATGGGGAATAAATTTATTTATGGAATTTCGGCTAATGTATTGGATTGGTACACATACAGTATCATGCGATTTGGGTAGCTGCAATACGAAACGACCTCAGGTAGAAAAAAAAAACAACTTTTAAGGCTGAGGATGCTATCTGCTGACCACGTTCACCTCTGTATACTGGCAGCTGAGAGACCGCTTCCATGACTAACATAAGAGGATGGGATACCAGGCAAGCAAAATGCTTTCTAGGTCTGTTGCACTATTAAACTAACTAACTAACTCACTGGCACTATCGAACCCGAAGGTTCATGGCCGCGCGGACATAAGCTCTCCATACATCCCTATCCTGAGCTAATGCTTTCCAATCATTCCCTGTATAATCTACTTCCCTCAAATCATAGTTAATGTTGTTCTCCCACCTCATTCTTGGTCTACCAACTGGGCGTTTTCCCTCTGGCTTTCCTACAAAATAATCTGTTGCACTATTACCCAGATCAAAAAAGATAACCCATTACTGCATACAACATGCATCGCTGGAAATCATTAAAAATTCCATAGAGTGATAGACCTAGAAGGTTCTTGGTCTAACAGCCGGCTTCTGGTCACACAACCATACGTGTTAATCATAGAGGTGGATGATCAGCCAGTGTAAGGGTGAAATGTGTTCAGCATGTCGGGCCCCCCAGCCGTTAAAGCTGATTTTTTTCAGACTTGAGCAGCTACTCACTGTAGGTAGACAAGTTCCTTATGATTCTGTGTGGCCACCGGTCCCATACTGGCCGAAGAGAAAATTTATTCCCTCAGGGGATTCGAACCCGTAGTCCTGCACTAAGTATCATGCCACTCGGCTACAACGCGCGACGGAATGAATAACGACTCCTACTTAAGAAAGGTGGATTATGCGTAATGCGCTATTTTGAATCTTAAGCGAATGCCTAATATGGGAGCACCTTCAATACAGTACATAAGGACTTTATTAAACTAAAAGTAAGATACATATAATGTTATTTACAAATATGGATCGCACGGGCAATAAGCCGTACGTGCTGTTGACAGTCCGTTATAATAAGTTGATGTTTGGTAATAATATACTTAAAACAAAAAAAGAAAACACAATAATATTACAATTAGATAACAATACGATTACATTATACGTACATTAACTTAGTTAATTAGAATTATTAAGAATTAATGGTATTGCAATTTTTTAACATATTTATTTATTTCTGAATAAGTGTTGTTCTTATTTTCCGCGTTTTGTCCAAGAAAGAGGCCGTGATCCTTTGACTATATATATGATGTTCCAGTATTCCAGAGACGAAAATCAATGTTGAGATACTGGATCCTAAGACCGAAGGAGCGATACATAATTTGCACTAAACTAGATCTGTCAAATTCTGGTGTCTAGTAAATAGGATTGATGGAGATTTATGTAAATATTAATCGTACAGTGGGTAAATTGATGGACAAGATACGCTGGTTGCTTAGTATGATTTGGGAAAAAGAAGCTCTTCCAGATGAATGGAAGGAATCAATTATCGTACCAATTTATAAGAAAGGAGATAAAACTGATTGCAACAACTACAGGGGCATCTCATTACTTTCAACTTCGTACAAAATTCTAACAAATATATTAGTACGCAGACTTACTCCCTATATTGATGACATTCTAGGAGATCATCAATGTGCATTTAGAAGAAACAGGTCTACAACAGATCAGATTTTTAGTATAAGACAGATTTTAGAAAAGAAATGGGAATATAATGGTACTGTACATCAACTATATGTAGACTTCAAAAAAGCATATGATTCAATTAAGAGGGAGAAGTTATATAGTATCCTGCTGGAGTTTGGAATTCCTAAAAAGTTAGTTAGACTTATACGAATGTGTCTAAATGGCTCAACGAGTAGGGTGCGTGTAGGCAAACAGTATTCAGACACTTTTGAAATCCAGAATGGGTTAAAGCAAGGAGATGCACTATCTCCTCTACTATTTAATTTTGTACTAGAGCATGCCATTAAATCTTTGGAGAATGAGGAAGGCTTACAACTCAATGGTATTAATAAGCTGTTAGTTTATGCTGATGATGTAGTACTACTGGCCGATAGCGAGGAGATACTAAAGGCCAACACGCACACACTATTGAGTAACACTAAGAAATTAGGACTGGAAGTAAATATCAGTAAAACTAAATATATGGTCACACGTAGAAATACATTATATAATGGAAATGGACAGCTAATGACAAATGAGGGAAATTTTGAGGAATTGGCTGAATTCAAATACCTAGGAACAATAATCACAAATAGGAATGAGATGCACAAAGAAATTAAACATAGGCTCAATTCTGGAAATGCATGCTATTATGCATTGCAGAGACTTTTGATGTCCCAACTCCTTTCAAAAAACGTTAAGCTGAAAATATATAAAACTATTGTTCTACCAGTTATACTATATGGGTGCGAAACATGGACTCTTACTTTAAGGGAGGAAAGGAGATTACGAGTATTTGAGAATAAAGTTCTTAGGAAAATTTTTGGACCAAAGAGAGATGAACAGACGGGTGAATGGAGAAGACTACATAACAATGAACTACATGGTCTTTATAGGAAGCCAGATATAATAAGAACAGTTAAGTCCCGTAGACTGCGATGGGCAGGACATGTTGCGCGTATGGGGAATGAAAGACGTGCATGGAAACTTCTTGTAGGAAAGCCAGAAGGAAAACGCCCAGTTGGTAGACCAAAAATGAGGTGGGAGAACAACATTAACTATGATTTGAGGGAAGTAGATTATACAGGGAATGATTGGAAAGCATTAGCTCAGGATAGGGATATATGGAGAGCTTATGTCCGTGCGGCCATGAACCTACGGGTTCGATAGTGCCAGTGAGTAAGTAAGTAAGTACAGTGGGTAATTTAATAAATGTATTTATTTTTTATCTAATTGATAAAGTACATATTCTGGGCCACTTTTTCATGGTAACCATTTTCTCTTAGGAAATTGCGAATATAGAATCAATTTCGATATTTATTATGATACTGATTTGCAATTATTATGCAACCGAACAATTATTTTAGGTTATTCTGTTATTGGTTTTATTTTCGGAGCCATTTAACTTTTTTTGTACGTATTATGCACAAACTGTACTGGTTAATCTGCTGGTGTTCATTTCTGTATACGTTGTGAAAACCCTTTACTTCTTACTCATAGAATGAAAATAGATTTTTGTATTTGTTTATTTTCATGAGTCACGTAGCACGGCAATGTAACTAATATTATATATTAATGTTAAACGCATCATAATACGTTTGAAAAACATATTTCGAACTAATTATATTTATCGACTGACAATGTTTTGAACTTTCAGTAAAATATGTTTTAGAAAACTATTTAACTCATGCCCCAACCATTTGTCAATGACTAATCACGTTTCAATAATTTTTTATTTACAACCAATCACAGTCGTGTTTCGCCTAGAATTTGCCAACTAAAGTTTATCATAATAAAGAAAGCACCTCCTTTTTAACATTCTGAATGGCTCATGGCATTATTTTGCAGTGACTGACTCTCCAAGAAATATGGCTACCAGATTGTATATCCATCCATAGTAATTCTGCCCGAAGGCAGGTCCTTCACTGCAATCATAGCATTTTCATGCTATGCTTGCAGCTTTACTAGGGAATTGTGTAGGTGTGGTAGCTTCCCGTTGCTTTCCACACCGGTGAAGGAGGATGATGATGATAATGATAATGGTAAGGATGATAATGATAAGGATGATGGCCATATGATTTCGGGGACTGTTTGGGCCTTAGAGTTTTCCTGACATTTGTCTTACAGGTGAGGAAAAACCCCGATAAAAACCTCAACCAGAAAAACTGCCCCGACCGGGGATCGAACCCGGGCCCGCTACGTGACAAGGCAGCACGCTACCTCGAGACCACAGCGGTGGACATAGATTGTATATATAGTGCATGAATGTCAACACATACCGCATGCGGGGTTAATATAAAAACATTTGTAGTAATTGATTATACTACAAAAAAAGAAAAAAAGAAAAAGAAACCACTGTTTGTACTTTCCTAAATGTATATTTTTTCCCAGGTAATAACATTCCAGAAAAATATAATTGTCATAGGACATCAGAAATGAATTAATATACAGTTTGATGTGTTTCATTTTTTCTCCACTAGAGTGCATTCTTACAATATTGAGTTCCTTCGACAATAAATAATATGATCTGGTTGCAGTGACGAACAGAAAAAGCAAATGAAGCGTACGAATCGTTTTTCATTTGTTTTCAAACATCGCCGTTTACATTAAATATATACATATTTTAAAATAACTATATTTAAATAACGATTTGTGAGTAAACAGCTTAATTTTTTTCGTTAAATAGTTCTAACAAATGCCACTCTTGATTTCCAAATTCTCTAAATAAATTCACTTCTCACTTTGTGAGTCGTGAATTTATCGATAATTTGGAAATCACTCGTGGCACTA
Organism: Diploptera punctata; assembly: GCA_030220185.1. Lineage (NCBI taxonomy): Eukaryota > Metazoa > Arthropoda > Insecta > Blattodea > Blaberidae > Diploptera > Diploptera punctata. The sequence continues at coordinate 19,276 of JASPKZ010009150.1, forward strand.
CTTATGAGAATATTGTACCAAATGGTCCTGTTCCTTTAGGTGATTGTATGTCTACATATTAATACGCGAAGAAAAAACGTTGTGATATTTGGCATAATGAAGTTCATATAGAGAAGGAGTGCAGGAAAATAAAACTTATGTATACTATGTGTCACAAATAAATTAAATTGTACAAAATAAAATAAATTGTCTCTAAGGAATGTATGTGTATTACTCATTCATTTGTTTACGTTCATACCGAACGTGCATTGTTGCAGAAACAAAATTGTGCAGCAGCAATGTGAACTGACCTACTCTCGCGTATTTATTATTAGTGGTTTAAAAAAGTGAGTAAATTGAATTACATAAATTTAAATTAAACCCTGTCTAATCTTGGTTTCATTAATTTCATTACATTTTTTTTATATTTACATATTCGCCCCTACTTTCATTGTGCCTCGAAATAGAACATTGACGGGTCAGAGTGAGAGACAAAGAAGAAGGGATATATATTCCCGTACACATAATAATAGGCCAAATGCAAATTTAAATAGTGTAAATAGTATACAAATGTCAAATGACGCATTATTGTTTTTTAAAATATGGTTTAGCCAAGCTATACCACATATTTCCTATCGTTCGTATTTTTAAAATAAATCGAAAATTAATGCATAATGACCTACGAGGGCGGATCGGAAAGTAACGCACAATAATTTTTTTCTGCCTTGGTATTGCAGCTAGAATGTTGAAATTTCACAGAGATATAGTTTGAAGTTTTCGCTACAGATGGTATTTTTTTCTCAGGTGCACCTCTTGCGAGAGAAGCTTGAACTACGCAACAAAGATGGCGCGCATGCTACAGTCGTCCACCTGTGAGGAACAGAGAAGTGTTGTTCGATTTTTGTGGGCCAAAGGGCATAAACCCAGTGAAATTCACAGGGGCATGCGTGGCGTGTATGGGGATGATTGTATGGACTCTAGCAATGTCTCCAGGTGGTGCACATTCTTCCAAGAGGGACGCGTGAACCTTAGTGGAAACATGCTGGTTCCCCAGTAAAGAAAAAATTCAAAGTGACTCAATCTGCCAGGAAAGTGCTTGTGACAGTGTTCTGGGATTTCCATGGTGTTTATTGGTGGACTTTGCTGAACACGGGACCACTGTGAATGCTGCGGCCTACATTAAAACTTTGGTGAAGTTGCGTCGTGCCATTCGTGACAAACGTCACAACATTAACGTTAAACTTCTTCATGACAATGCTCGCCCCCATGTTGCTGCTGTCGTTCGTCAGAAAATCGCCGAATTTGGTTGGGAGATGCTCCAGCATCCACCATACAGTCCGGATCTTGCACCATCGGACTTTCATCTGTTTGGTCCCATGAAGAAATTCCTGGCCGGCAAACGCTTTGAGACAGATGTGGAAGTGAAATCAGCAGTGCGCAGTTGGCTACACTCCAACCAAACGGACTTCTACGAACAGGGCATATTGAAACTGGTAACACGATGGGAAAAATGTGTTGAGAAAGTTGGTGAGTATGTCGAAAAGTAGGTAAAAGATGTAAGTTCATTTGTGATTTTTTTCCTTTTTTTTACTATTAAACTTTTTAAAAAAAAATTATTGTGCGTTACTTTCCGATCCGCCCTCGTATTTGTGCCAAATTTAAAAGTTTAATGAATTGTGGTCGAATTTCGGCCGCTCGACGACCGCTAGTATTTTATAATAATTTTACCAGGATAAAATACGAAGACCAAATTTTAGAAAAAACAAGTAATAAGGAGACTCACTTAGTCCATTGTTTTTTAAAATATTTTTAAATAATATAATACGTTACAGCTGTGAAAGGATATCAAATGGTAATAAGAAAATCAGTAACATATATTACGTGGAAGACATAGCCTAATATTAATTAATGACTATGAGGGAAATCTCTAACGCCTGTGCTGTGAATTTATGAATGAATGTAAAAATTACAATATGAAAATTTTTAGTGGTATCGAAAGAACCACGAGGATGAAAATTATAAATCGCAGGAACTTTTTTTATATGAGAGTATGTCACTTATGAGCAATAGGAGTTTATAATCAGAAATTACAAAACAAACGAACAGCAGTAAGCTTTGCGGAATCAATGAACAATGTAATTTGGAGGAATAAATATCTATGGATAGAGATTAAAGTAGGAATTTATAAATCTCTAGTTCGGTCTGTCCTCACATATGTTTCTGAAACAAGGGCCCAAATATCCAAAACAAAACAAATGTTGGAGCAAGAGAAATGATGGCACTTGGAAAAACAATGATGAAAACAGGATATGATAATCAGAAATGAATAGATTCAGGAACAAGTGAAATTCAACAAACAAATGGATGGGTATCAAGAAGGAGGCAGGTATGAAATAATCATGTCTTTAAAATGAGTGATGACAGGTTATCAAAAATCAAACGAGATAATATTCAACTGGCAGGAGATCTCCAGGAATATCGCCACAAGGATGAAAAATCTCGCTTTCCAATAAGCTGTAAGTTTAGAATCAAGAGAAGAAGAAGTAAAAAATATTTAACTGAACAATCACTTTTATTATTTTTTATTTCTTCTTCTTCTTCTTCCAAGTATTAGGCCAAGGCCTGTTACGATCCTATAGAAAATTTTCCCTCCAGCGTTTCATAGGACGGCCCAGTGATCTTCGTCCTCTTGGTATATAATTATAAACAGCTTTGGGGATCCGATTTGAACTCATTCTTTCAAGATGGTGTTTCCATTTTTATTTAATAGGTTTAAAAGGTATACAACATCTTCCTGTACCCGATATTAAGTTTTGATTCTTTTCCTCCTTTCATGTCTGTCCTTCCAGTCACCATCCTGCAGCTCCCTGCTCTTCTTCTTTTTCACTTCACGGGCTAGGCAAATTACCTGTTCCGCCTCACAGTTGTTCTGTCCATCTTTTCACTGGCCTTCGTACATTCCTTGAACCTCTTGGCTTGTAGTTAAATGCTGCTTTTGGTAACATTATTACATCCATTATTTCTACATGTCTAGACCATTTATCTCTATATTCTTTGATTCTATAATTCAATGGATATATATTTAACTCTATTCTTATATCTATATTCTTTATCCGATCCAATAATGTGCAGCCTCTTGTTTATCTAAGGAAGTTCATTTCTACGCTTTGTATTCTACTTTATAATTTTTTGGTCATTACCCAAGTTTCACTCCCATAAAGTAATGCAGGAACTGCCAATGTTTTATGAAACTTCTATCTAGTATCTCTTCTTGTTTTGTTCTTTAATGTTTTATGTATAGTTCCACATATCATTTGAAATTTCGACAGTTTCATATTTATGTCTCTTTCAATTGTTGTGTTTTTAGTAAAATTACAACTGAATTAAAATTTGTTACTTGTTCTAGAGGTTTATTGTCTAGTAAGATTTTTTATTTGTATGTTCGTTTCCCCAAAATGATTTTTGTTTTTCTTTTGATATTTTGAAATTATATTCTTGGCATAACGGCTTTAATTTGTGTACAGAGTACTGAAAATCATTTTCATTTTCTTGAATAATAACCACATCATCAGTATACTTTAAAACCTTTAATATTTTAAAACGGTCTATTCTTATACCTATATTTCTTTTCCAATTTTGGATGATGTCATTAATATATAAACTAAAAACTACACCCTTGTCTTACACCCCCTGCCCTTCATTAAATTCGTACTTCCCTCTATTCATGTCTTCTTAGGTCTCCCTCTACTTTTCCTCCGATTTGGAATCCACTCCTTCTTTTTACATTCATTGCATATTTTTTTAATCTTTCCATGAGAAAACCGCAATAGCTTCATTCATTAGGAACTCTCTGGAAGTTAATTACAGAAGTGAGTTGCAATGTTGTGATATCCGGTGTAGGCCTAATGACATTTCGCAGCGAGAGGCACGTTTCTTAAATGTTTAGGACATTCGATTAGGTTGTAATGATATCTACACAGAGTGGGTGTGTCACGCGGAGGTGTTAGAAAAGTTAATTGCGCGCCGGCGGTTGTTTGTGATCGTCATCTGTACAATTGGTGACGTAATGCAATTGTGTGACATTCAATAACTCAAAGCATTTGTGACGTGCAACCCAATTACAAAACAAATTGAAAATCGAAAATGCCACCTGAAATTTGTGACTCATTTTCATATGACTGTAAACTAATAATTTCCGCTAGTAAACCCAACTTCACGTCTACACTAAATTCTACAGCATGTTCAATATTTTATGTCATGTACTTACTTAATACAGGCTTTCCACTTTACAGCAGTTTGCCCTTGATTCCTGCTTTCCAGAGATTCCTATCTTCCCATTGTCCATCTTCCATACCCCTCTTCATCATGGCATTATATATTTCCTCATACCATGCTCTTCTACTTCTCCCCCTCCTCCTTCTGCCTGGTACCATCCAATCCAACACCTGTTTAGGCCACTGGTCTTCCGACATCGGTTGTACATGTCCATACCACTGTAGAGCCCTCTTTGTTATCCTATCGATAACAGTTTCTTGTGCATCCATTTATTGCCTCATATATGTATTTCGAATACGTTGTAGCCTGGATATTCTCATACCTCTCCGCAATCCATCCATTTCCATCGCCAAGATTCTTTTCTGCATTCTTTCATTTATTGTCCAGCTTTCTGATCCGTATGTAAGTATACTTTCTATTATTGTCTGTATAATCTCTTTTTTTTTTTTTTTTTTGTTTTTCTGGTCAAATTTCTACTCCATAAAAAACCATTCAGGGATCTAATCGCCTTCCGTCCACAATTTACTCTGTTAATAATATCTTTTTCACAAGTACCAGATTTATCTATTATAGATCCAAGATATTTAAATTCTTCAACACGTTTAATTATCATATTATTTATTTGTAGGTCTTCTGAATTTCCTCCGATTAGCATATATTCTGTTTTATGTCATGTGATAACATATAAATATTACAACGAGAACAAATTGGCTGCTAGCGTATGTTTGTTACAAAAATCCAAGGAGCAAGTCCTCCGGGAGAGACTTTAAAGCTATGGTTTATTATACAGCGTGTCGCGCCCGACGTGACGTATCCTCGCGTTACGATCGGCGTGATACTGGTTTCGCATGGTGAGCAACCGTACGGCGCTTATGTTTACGGAATTGTCGCCAGATGGCACCACATATATGGGAAATCGAAATGACCAACGTTCATAATAAATTTGCAAACGTGTTTATGACAAAATGGATGTATACAAACCTGTCCCTGAATAACCTATTGAAATAAATTATTATACATACTATTTAGTAAACTATAAACTAATCTGATGTACACTAAACTGACCCAATGGAACCTAACAAAATAAAGTGATTGAACATTTATTTCTTAAAATATGTTTTGGAATTAAATGCAAATGTTGGTCATTCACACATATGTCCTGCCTTCTGGTGGATTTAATTTTATAAGCGTTCACATATGTCAACTTCAATTCTAAAGAACTTTGGAAAATAATTGACAGGAAAAGTCATAATTTGTGTACATAGATAAACACATAAAAATTATTTATAAAAATAGTTTTAAGTATCCTTGCAAAACGTTTAAAATAGTACGAAATATTAGTAAAGAAGGAAAAAGTACCTAGAGCAACAGCATCATATGAATGTTGTATGGAAAATTAGAGAACAAATTATTCTTAAGTTCTTAAATAAACATACGGTTGATGATAATACCAAATTTTAGAATACTTCAGATTTTCGCCTGAGCAGTTTTATCAGGTTTTGAATTTAATAGAAGGCGAAATTTACGTACATCCATAATACCCCTAAGATACAATACAATATTTACAGCTTTTATTTATTTCTTGACTAAATTTAAGCCACAATAACTCTTTTTTCTGTACATATCTGAACTCATTCATGCTCAAACTGTACAGAACTCGATGATTTGCAACAAAGCTATCAAACTATTGGTAAGTTACAAAACAAGCGCTGTTTTTCCGACATTTTGTCATAAAAGCTTCGTTTGTTTTTAGCAATTACACCAATGAGTACAGATAATAGCTTCTATATTTTTTGTTTGCGCCGGCAAATTGCGTCCGGAATTCATGTGATTCCAATACACGACGCGACAAAATTTTTCGCGCCAGCGCTTTGCGTTGTATAGAAACCACATCCATTTAAATACACGGGAGCAATTCTTGCGCGGCGTGCTGCGTCGTAGATAAACCATAGCATAAGCCGTGGGTCCCGATTCTGAAGATTTCTAAAAGATCCTTAAGCCTGATTAAAAAGGCCTCTAAGCAAAATTTACCGATATAAAAAATCCTGGTATTACATTAGTTACCTGCTAGATGTCTCATTGAGTCGGTATGTAGACAGCATGCCATTCATGACATCTGTGGACAAATAAGGTAACTAAATGAATTTGGTCTATTATATCCTAACAGTGGAGGCTCCGTGGCGCAAGCGGTTAGAAGCTCACCTTTCACCGCTGGGGTCCCGGGATCGAGTTTCGGTCACTCCATCATGTGGGTTTAATGGTAGACGAAACGGAGCTTGGGTAGGTTTTTCTCGGGATTGTCTCCCGTTTTCCCCTGCCATAATTTCTTTCCACCATTTCTCCATACTCATCTCATCCATTTCGTTTCATTTTATTCATCTGCCTCTGCGATGGTGCATCGGGCGCGGTCGGGCGGCACCCTTGTCATTTACAAGACCTCTATATAAGGGACTTCATCTGATCTCATCTCATCCCTCGACCCGACCCTGAGTTTGATACGAGTTGAGGATATTTATTTATCTCTTAACAAAGGGGAGGCTATGTCTGAACCACTGGGCTACACCATTATAGTATGTTTGTTAATACCATATTACAATGCGATGTTGGGAAGTGGTTTTTACAGAAGCGAGGAAAATGTTTAAAAACCGACCGATAGCGAGGTTTTTTAATTTCCGAGGTACTGTAAAACACTTCACCAACGTGCGTTGTACATTACTTTTTGCGCGATGTGTTTTCAAAATAATAAATACAAGTAAAATAATATCTTTGTTGGAAATATTTGCGTTCATTATAAACAACTGACTAACGTTAACAGTGTGGGCAATATTTTATTAGTTGAAACTACAGGAGGCTATGACACCAATCAGTGATAAAATGGCGGCAAGTACGTATTTATTGTTTTATATTGTTTCAAATAAAGTTCAGTTAGTTTAAAATGCAGTGATTTGTTTCATATAATGCATATTAACACCATTTTCGGATATTTTTTGTATATAATTGTATCAACTTTTATAAGATTCATGATGTGTTCCGTTGAGGTTTATTCAAAATTAATATAAAATTATAGAATATTCACCTGAAAGGTCCGTCTCCTCAACTTAATTATCATTTAACTGTAGCGCTTTCGGGACTTGTCCCATCATCGGCAGGATTCAAAACTTCACGCAGAAGGTAAATCAAGCTATGCAAAACACGTTATCCATGAAGGACATCGCATGTTAAATATTGAAAACACCCTAACAGTGATGCACAGAGAAAATAATCCAGCGAAGATAAACGTACTCGAAGAGATGGAAATCATGAAAGCAGCTCACAACGACAGCCTGATCAACGAAAACGAACCCAATACGTGCAACCCCCTCTACCAGATCTTCAGTGAAACACCAGTTTTGAATCCTGCCGATGATGGGACAAGTCCCGAAAGCGCTACAGTTAAATGATAATTAAGTTGAGGAGACGGACCTTTCAGGTGAATATTCTATAATTTTATATTAATATAATTGTATGTAGTATACATAGAGGGCAGTGGTTTTAATTGCCACACGCGGTTCGTAATATGCATTATTACAGTACGGTTATTTTATTACAGTATAGTTATTTAGGGTGGCAACCCCGAAATATTGGAAGTCCAACTTACAATCATGGTCGCCATTGCTGCAAGTACTACGAAACGCACTAATGCGCAAAAAAAAAATATTCAGGTTAGGTTAGAAATGTTAAATTAAGTATGTTCGGTAGGTTGGTTTGGATTAGATTAGATACTCTTGGACGTTTATTTATTTTTTGTTAGCGCGTTTCTCTTATGTTGGCTATTCTGTTCATTTGTTTGTTGGCAATATGGTATATTTTAGGTTATTTCTACTTCAACTTCTTATTCAATTTTCAAGCATTTTTTGTATTTTTAAGAAACCATACATGCACGAATGCACACGCACACACGCAATATTCTATACTTCCAGAGAAAGAAAGTCTCATGAAGGAATGAGGCTGAGCCGAACGCCACGCGAGTCTAGTTTGCATTGTAGTTTGAAAACATGGTTTGGCAATGCGCTGCAATTTTAAAATCGGTATGACGTCACATGAGAGTAATAGTCATAAGTAATGTCACGAGTGATTTCCAAATTATCGATAAATTCACGACTCACGAAGTGAGGAATGAATTTATCTAGAGAATTTGGAAATCAAGAGTGGCATTTGTTAGGACTATTTAACGAATAAAATTAAGCTCTTTAATAAAAAATAATTATTTGAATATAGTTACCGGTGTTTTAAAATATTTATATAGTTAATGTAAACGGCGATGTTTGAAAACAAATTACAAATGTGAGGTTATGTATATTCACTGCAACTCGATCATATTATTTATTGCCAAATAGGATCGCAATATTGTAAGAATGCACTCTAGTGGAGAAATAATGAAACACATCAAACTATTATAATCAACATTATAGGTTAGTCATTTATATTTTGAATAAACAGCTCAGTAAAATCACTGAATCTATTCATTATTTGCTATATTCAATGTATTTGTTGGAGGAAAATAATGGTCTAACCTGTTCAGAATATTAAAAAAGGAGGAGCTTTCTTTATCACAAAAGCAGGAGCTGATAAAGAGAAATCGATAAAGGCGAGGTGAAACACGACTGTCATTGGTGTAAAACATAATTAATTGAAACGTGATTGGTCATTGACTACCATTTGCGACATGAGTTAAATAGTCAAAGTAATACAATAAACCTTGCTCAATAGCAGAAATCTTTGCCAATAAATCTAATTTATTGTAGGCCTATATACAACATCGGAACAACAATCACCACTTCATTACTAGCCAATTGTATTTGAGGATTCCACCAGCATGCAAACTGAACACCCCCATTCCTCACTATACCGTCATCCCTGACCGGAGACTTCCTTTCTCTAGGAGTATATATCCAGGGTGTCTCTAATGTCACTATCAATTTCAATGCAGGAAGGCAGTGGTTAAAAAAATCAATGTTATTGTGAAGTTTTACATACATTCTACTGTCTTTCTATATGACCCCCATCAAGGTGAAAACACATACTCCATCTTTTAGCTGCGAAACGAAATGTAGACCTTAACATTTAAACCGTAAAACGCCTGCGAGGGACATTTAATTCCCTAGAGGCGTCGAGTTGATGTGTTCGGATTATCATTGGCAATTTGAACCTGCTGCACTGTTTCTGCTGATACGCGTGGTCGTCCATGATGTGCCTCATCACACATACTGCCGATACGCTTAAATTTGTTTACAAGCAGTAGAATGTGTGTCATAGTCAGGGCTAGTTTACGAAATGTATCAGTTGTGGCGTCTTCATATGACAAACCGCTTACCCGTGCACAAACAATGGCAACCCGTTCTTCCGTGCTAAACACGTTGCACTAAGCTAACAGTGTATGCAAAGAAAAAAAAGTAGTGTTTTCATGGGAATTGATAGTGAATTACAGACATCATGAGCGTGGTCTACGCTTGGATGGGTGTACGGCTTCCGAAACGGACCACACTGAAAACTGAAGGTGTTTAAATACCTAACTAAACCTTGGACGGGTGTACGGTTTCGGAAACGGACCACACTGAAAACTGAAGGTGTTTAAATAAAGTGATCCCACAACAGACCCGGAGGCCCTTGGGGTAGTAGGAGGTTAAGGCTCCCACTTTTTCTAGACAATCGGCACTTTGTCAGCCGGGTTGTCAGCCCTGCGTGACGGCCGCCTTTACCCCAGAACAAGCGTCTGGTACTCATTTCCGTTAGAGGCTGAGTCGACCCCAGGGCCATAGTGCCGCCAGAGGGTTTGGGTCAGTTTAAAAATCCTGACCCCAACGGGACTTGAACCCTCGACCCTCCGGCTTGTAGCTCAGTGCCTTAACCACTACGCTACGGCGTGCCCCCGAAGGTGTTTAAATACCTAACTAAACTTAGGACGGGTGTACGGTTTCGGAAACGGACCACACTGAAAACTGAAGGTGTTTAAATACCTAACTAAACCTTGGACGGGTGTACGGTTTCGGAAACTGACCACACTGAAAACTGAAGGTGTTTAAATACCTAACTAAACCTTGGACGGGTGTACGGTTTCTGAAACTGACCACACTGAAAACTGAAGGTGTTTAAATACCTAACTAAACCTTGGACGGGTGTACGGTTTCTGAAACTGACCACACTGAAAACTGAAGGTGTTTAAATACCTAACTAAACCTTGGACGGGTGTACGGTTTCTGAAACTGACCACACTGAAAACTGAATGTGTTTAAATACATAAGAACTCGACTCGACTATGTTATGGAAGTAGTAAAACTTCCCAGATATTGATTCTCCTTCAGATCTCGTCGAGGAAACTTCCAGTTCTCTGGAAGAGTCCTCGACAGTTGGGAAATGATATCAAATCTGTCTATTTTACTATCTTCCAGCTACTTTAGGGCTATCTTTCCCTCTTTAGCTCTTTTGATATATGATATTTCGTCGTTGATGATAGTGATTTATCCTCTGCCATTAACAGCTAGACGCAGATCAACAAGCAAAGGTCTAGTGGTTGGACATTAAAAAGCCTCCATCCAGATTCGTGTTGAATATAGTTTTGTTTATTTGATGTATTGAATTTTAGAGTCATATTTTTAATTCGATCTGAAGACTTGTGACAAAGCATGACGCACCCTCTCAAGCTTTGGATTTTATAGATTTAAGTGGATGGATTTAGTGTAAATCTGAGGTATTTTTTAACAAAACCTTGGATGGGTGTACGTCTTCGGAAACGGACCACAGCGAAAACTCTGTATGTTTAATTATATGAGACCTAAACCTGTGACTCAAACTTATCATTCCTTGATAATGGCATGTGGGATCATGCCGAAACGTCGGAATCAGTGGCCAGAGGCCGAACTTGAATCCAAGACGCGGAAAACTCAAGAAAACTTTATTATTCATATATATATATGCATACACACACACACACACACACACACAAACACACATACACACATACAGCGTCCCACACACAACAAAGCCAGAAGATATTATACTCGCACGTGCTCCGAGGGGGTTATTTTTAACCTTCCGCGTATATTATATTTTGTATTACTGATATTGCATTTATTTATTATTTTACTAGTGGATCCGGCAGACGTTGTCCTGCCCTATCTATCAATTCTCATCTCACGGTCGGACAATAAAAATATAAGTTACTTTTTACAATAAAATTTACTAATTAATGAGTTCGTAAGAAAACTCCTCATTGCCTTTATTGTGGCTCAAGAAGCTTGCATTATGACGTCACACTGTTGTCGCGCGGAATATGTCGGTAATGCAGCAGACTACATATCCGACATATAAAAATCCTATAACTCGATCGCAGCTCCACCTACCGGGTCCAATTGTGAATCTAAACTCGAACACACACAAAAAAATTCATAAAAATCAGCCCAGTCGTTTAGGCAGTTTTTAATTTCGGATTTCAAGTAAACCTCCACCTTTAATTGTCGGATTTCGCTCATTTTTGGATAATACCTACCTCGGTTTATTTTAATAAGATATACTGCGTTTCGTCGTGAAACATCGAAAAAATATGACCCCTAGAGCTATTTTTAAATTTATACTTCAGGTGAATTCCTACACCTAATGGTTTTAGAGCGTCCCAATTGTGCATCTGAACCATCCAGGGACCCAATCTGACTCACACAAAAAATTCATCAAAATCTCAAAATCTGTTCAGTCGTTTAGGAGGAGTTCAATGACAAACACGCGTACAGAAGAATTATATATATGTATATATATATATATATATATATATATATATATATATATATATGCACACAACTAAGTTAAAATTATATATTTAAAATTATTAAAGTTATAAACACAACACACACACACTATTGAGTAACACTAAGAAATTAGGACTGGAAGTAAATATCAATAAAACTAAATATATGGTCACACGTAGAAATACATTATATAATGGAAATGGACAGCTAATGACAAATGAGGGAAATTTTGACGAAGTGGCTGAATTCAAATACCTAGGAACAATAATCACAAATACGAATGAGATGCACAAGGAAATTAAACATAGGCTCAATTCTGGAAATGCGTGCTATTGTGCATTGCAGAGACTGTTGATGTCCCAACTCCTTTAAAAAAAACGTTAAACTGAAAATATATAAAACTATTATTACACCAGTTATATTATATGGGTGCGAAACATGGACTCTTACTTTAAGGGAAGAAAGGAGATTACAAGTATTTGAGAATAAAGTACTTAGGAACATTTTTGGAGCAAAGAGAGATGAACAGACAGGTGAATGGAGAAGACTACATAACAATGAACTACATGGTCTTTATAGGAAGCCAGATATAATAAGAACAGTTAAGTCTCGTAGACTGCGATGGGCAGGACATATTGCACGTATGGGGAATGAAATACTTGCATGGAAGCTTCTTGTAGAAAAACCAGAGGGAAAACGCCCAGTTGGTAGACCAAGAATGAGGTGGGAGTATAATATTAACTATGATTTGAGGAAATTAGATTATACAGGAAACGATTGGAAAGGATTAGTTCAGGATAGGGATGTATGGAGAGCTTATGTCCGCGAGGCCATGAACCTACGGGTTCGATAGTGCCAGTGAGTAAGTAAGTAAGTTTTATTTTATAATAATTACTAATCTTTTTAAGGCGATGTTAATTCTATGTTACAACACACCAAATATCAATTTTCTAGCCATGTAAAGGAACTTCATGAATTAATCGCGGATTTTTAGTGCTCCAGTACCTACTGTTTTGTGAAGCAACATAATATATGACCTATCAAAATATGAAACCGTGCCTCATCTGAGAAATTAGTAAATGCGGGTCAACAATACAGCCAGCAATATTTTGTGCACTCCAATTACAGGAATTTACTCGGGTTTTATCATCACGGGGTCGTAAAGGTTGGACCTCTAACTAACTAACTAACTAACTAACTAACTAACTAACTAACTAACTAACTAACTAACTAACTAACTAACTAACTAACTAACTAACTAACTAACTAACTAACTAACTAACTAACTAACTAACTAACTAATAACTAACTAACTAACTAACTAACTAACTAACTAACTAACTAACTAACTAACTAACTAAACTAACTAACTAACTACTAACTAACTAACTAACTAACTAACTAACTAACTAACTAACTAACTAACTAACTAACTAACTAACTAACTAACTAACTAACTAACTAACTAACTAACTAACTAACTAACTAACTAACTAACTAACTAACTAACTAACTAACTAACTAACTAACTAACTAACTAACTAACTAACTATCTAACTAACTAATTGGAATTATCAAACCCGTAGATTCATGGCCGAGCTGACATGAGCTCTCCATACATCCCTCTCTTGAGCTAACGTTTTCCAATCATCCCTTGTATAATCTACTTCCCTCAAATCATGGTTACTGCTATTTTCCCACCTCATTATCGGTCTACCAATTGTGCGTGTTCTATCTGGCTTTTCTACAAGAAGCTTCCATGTCCCTCTTTCATGTTGGATCTCTGAAGGTTTTAATTTAAAAAGTTCATTAGTCCTGAGTATTCAGAATATTTAAACACCGACTTATAGTGCAACACGTCATGCAGATTTATACGGAAACCGTTCGAATGATGCTCCAGTATCGTCGATTTTTTCGTTCGTCATAACCTCACGTTTCGGTTTAGCAATTACAGTATTAAGTGATCCTTTTTTTCTTATTTTATTCACAAGATATCTAACTGGAACTGTAATTGCAGGGAATTTCATGTGAAATTGCCTACATACTTTTCTATATGATTCGCTTTATAGATATGTGCACTCTAGAGGATTCTACACCAACATAAACGCTACAGGTACTTACTGCGCGGAGTATTGAGAGAGGTGGGGAGTAGTATGCTGTCCTAAGCAGTATCGTCCGATTATTGTGTAATACGTTCAGGAAGTAACATTTATTTAACTCCTCATACACATATTAATAATTTCAAAATATCAAGAGAAGAAACAAAAATAATAGCATTTTGGGGAAACGATCATATAAGATCAAAACTCGTAATAGACAACAAACCTCTGGAACAAGTAACACATTTTAATTATTTGGGTTGTAATTTTACCATAAACAAAAAACTGAAAGAGACATACATATGAAACTGTCGAAATTCCAAAGGATGTGCGGAACTATACATAAAACATTGAAGAATAAAACAAGAAGAGATACTAGATTGAAGTTTTATAAAACATTGGCAGTTTCTGCATTACTTTATGGGAGCGAAACTTGGGTAAAGACCAAAAAAATTGCAAACTAGAACACAAAGCGCAGAAATGAACTTCCTTAGAAGAAGAAAAGGCTGCACAAGATTAGATCGGATAAGGAATGAAGATATAAGAACAGAGTTAAATATATATCCACTGGGTGAGAAAATCAGAGAATACAGAGAGAAATGACTTACACACGTAGAAAGAATGAACGTAACAAGATTACCAAGAGCAGCATTCAACTACAAGCCAAGAAGTTCAAGGAACGTAGGAGGGCCAGTGAAAAATGGACAGAACAACTGTGAGGCGGAACAGAAGAAGAAGAAGGCATATTAAATGTATTGGTAGACTTATAAAATGTGCATTGTTTTGTTTATGTTTGTTTCTCTGTATTTGCTAGCATCGACAATACTGCACAATGTTTTAGTTACTTTATTGTACAATTGTAACTATCTGCTATATTATACAATTTTCGCAGCAACTAACTTTATCTAGTCCCGTCTTGACTTGTGTTTTTATCTCTACCGTCTATCGTCCATGCAAGTTTTGCATGGTTTCTGTACAGCTCGAGACCAAGTTCTGTGTGTTTGCGGGGAGAAGTGTGGGGAGTGGGAGGAGGTACACTTCTATGCTTCTCATATACTAACAGCTGAGTCAGCAAATTCCTTTCAGACATACGGAGCTGGGTCCCGAGCAGTAGTCAGGTCGTCCTGCACTTGAAGGTTTCGGTGTAGAACCGCTAGTCCTGCATATGTGTCATGCATAAAAATCTTTATGATCTGGGAGAGGAATTTTGAATTGTGGATCACACACGTATTTCTTTGACCACACAACCACATGGAGGCCCTCCCCGAATGAGTGATCAGTTCAATCCAGGGTCTCCTCCGGGACAACACCAACATTTAAGACGAACAGTTCATAATATTTTTATTAATATGAGAGTTCTGTGATTAGTTTGTCTTCTTTATCCTTTAAATTTCTGACTTTCCATGTTCCGATTTTTAATTTGTCTTTTCAATTCCGTCCGGCTTAATCATTTGAGATTGCTCAGAAATATCTTTTTACGCGGTGTGTTTCCTGCACGATGTAGGCCTACAACCCCCAACTTGGAGGACCAGAGGGAAAACAATCAGACGAACACTGAGAAACAAAGTTAGAAAGAAAACGCAGCTAGAATTTTGCTCAACGATGGCGCTATCAGTGGCGATGTATGGAAGTGAGGCTTGGGTCCTAAAGGAAAAAGAAAAAAGTAAAATTCAGTCAGCGGAATTGAACTTCCTAAGGACTGTGAAAGGTTCTACAAGAGAAGAACATATTATAAATGAGAATATTAGAGAGGAACTAAAAGTTCAACCACTTCTTCAACAAATAGAAGAGCACAGGATGAATTGGGTAGAGCATCTGCAAAGAATAACAGAGGAAAGGGTACCACAGTTGATGTATATAAGATAAAAAATAACATATACACCTGTTGACAGGTGCCGTCGTCCTCAACTTTCTTAAAATCTTATATTTATAATGCCATCTGGAGGCCTTTCGGAAGTAAACTTTCATCATTAACAGGGTGAGCGTCTACTGCTGACTGTTTGCAAAAACCAGTCAGTTGCTACTAACGATATTTCAAGTCTACAACGTCGTTAACAACAAGTAGTAGCAGACGCTCATCCTACTGATGATGGAAGTTAACTTCCGAAAGGCCTACAGATAACAATTTAAATATAATATTTTAACAACGTTGAGGACGATGGCACCTGCCAACAGGTATATTTTAATTTTTATCATATGACTATTCACCTCAACGGAATTTGATAAGAATTTTATTAGATGTATAATACTGGAGGATGGAGATCGGTGGGAAGACCAAGAAAACGCAGGGCTGAACAAATGTGAGATCGGAACAGGCAAACCTAATCCGTGAAAGAAGAAGAAGAAGATATTAATATGTCGATAACATTTAATGTTACACTGAGTTTTAAACTCGAAGAAACGTAAGTTGCGTGTACTGCCGAATGTGTTATCCCACGAACTTACTTAGGCCTACTTACTCACTGGCACTATCGAACTCGTAGATTCATGCCGCGCGGACATAAGCTCTCCATATATCCATATCCTGAGCTAATGCTTTCCAATCATTCCCCGTATAATCTACTTCCCTCAAATCATAGTTAATGTCATTCTTCCACCTCATTCTTGGTCTACCAATTGGGCGTTTTCCCTCTGGCTTTCCTACAAGAAGCTTCCATGCAAGTCTTTCATTCACCATGAGTTCAACATGTTCTGCCCAACGCAGTCTACGAGACTTAACTGTTCGTATTATATCTGGCTTCCTATAATATAGTTCATTGTTATGTAGTCTTCTCCATTCACCTGTCTGTTCATCTCTCTTTGGTCCAAACATTTTCCTAAGTACTTTATTCTCAAATACCTGTAATCTCCTTTCCTCCCTTAAAGTAGGAGTCCATGTTTCGCACCCATATAATATAACTAGTAGAATAATAGTTTTATATATTTTTAGTTTAACGTTTTTTGAAAGGAGTTGGGACATCAAAAGTCTCTGCAATGCATAATAGCACGCATTTCCAGAATTGAGCCTATGTTTAATTTCTTTGTGCATCTCATTCCTATTTGTGATTATTGTTCCTAGGTATTTGAATTCAGCCACTTCCTCAAAATTTTCCTCATTAGCCATTAGCTGTCCATTTCCATTATATAATGCATTTCTACGTGTGGCCATATATTTAGTTTTATTGATATTTACTTCCAGTCCTAATTTCTTAGTGTTACTCAATAGTGTGTGCGTGTTGTCCTTTAGTATCTCCTCGCTATCGGCCAATAGTACTACATCATCAGCATACGAACACTTAAAAAAACTGTGCGAGATTGTAGAGAGTTGGTTTCAAATTTAATTGAGAGTGAATTATTTTGAGAATTTATATATAATTAGAATTACATTGCTGCAGGATGTGTAGTGCATTATAATGCTGGTGCAGAGGAGACTGGAGCGTGTGTGTCATCCATCTTGTGTCCCCTGACAGTTTAGCATCAGAGTACAAACCGCTGTCACCACCAGAGAGTACAGTCGACTGACAACTGTCTACAATCCGTGCCACCTCCATTTTTAGTATCTCTATACGTTTAAGAGGAAATATACCCGGCAGCAGTCTATATCAAACTTCAAAATTTTCATTTTTTTTATCTTTCTTGTGAATGTCTTGTGTATTCCATGATACACACAGATAAAGTATACAGCGGAAAAATACATATACTAGAATTTTATCACTTTCATCATCTTCTATATTACGCATACTTTTATACTTATCTGTGCTCAATTCAAACGCTAAACTACAAAAAAAAAAAACAAAAAAGAACAGAAGCCAACAATAGTATATTACGATGCGATGTTGGGAAGTGGTTTTTACAGAAGCGAGGAAATGATTAAAAACCAAGCGATAGCGAGGAGATTCTGTACAACACTTCACAAACGTGTGTTGTACATTATTTTTTGCTTTATGGTGTTTTCAAAATAATAGTAAAATAATAACATATTTGTTGGAAATAATTGCGTTGATTATAAATAACTGATTAACGTTAGCAGGGTAAATGCCGAAAATAATTTAGTTGAGACTACAGCAGGCCGTGACACCAATCATGCATAAAATGGCGGAAAGTACGAATATATTGTTTTATATTGTTCAAATAAAGTTCAGTTAATTTAAAATGCAGTGATTTGTTTCATATAATGTTTTTAACACTAACTGGACATTAAGAAAGGCAGATAGTAAACAAATAGAGGCTGCTGAAATGAAAATGTTGAGAGCAATAGCAGGATACCAAAGAACCGATAAAAAAACGAAGATATTAGAACAGAACTTAATATATTTCATCTCTGTGAAAGAATAAAATATTATCAAAATGCTTATCTTCAGCACGTATTACAAATGAATGAACTGCGCATACCAAGAAGAATGTATAATTAAAAACCAAAAGGGAGAAGAATGTTAGGAAGACCATTGAAGAGATGGAAGGACCAATTCGACCTATAATGAGATCGGAACAGGTCATTGGGCTTAATCCTTGTTGTTGATGATGATGAGCACTAACTTTTGGATATATTTTTGTAAATACATTGCACGTAGTATACATAGACGGCAGTGGTTTTACTTCCCGCACTAGGTAGGCAATTTGTAATATTACCCCGAAATTTAGGAAATTGAACTTTCAATCATGGTCGCCATTTGTGTAAGTACGACAGAACGCACTATGTGCAAAAAATAATTTTATCTACTATTATAACAATCAGCGACGCTTTAGTTTGTAGTTACTGTGCAACAAATAGTTATTTTATACTAGTTATAAAAGCAGAGGTTTGGTAACGAGATGCTCAAATTAGAACACGACCGGAGGGAATGTTCTAAGAGCATCGAGTTACTAAATCTAATTTTGTAAGGTGTTCTATACAATATTTTATCTACGTACAGAGTATTTTAGTATAATATATTGTATATTTAGTATATTTAATGAAATTTATTTATAGCGGAAACAATATATTTAGAGAAAGAATAATGTGGGCTTTGGAGAAAAAAACACACGATAAATCAACAAACATTGTTGATATATTCTGCAATTTTGGGTGCTAGTTCAAATGTGAATTTAAAGTAAAAATAAGCAGAGACAGTGCAATTACAGGCAAAGTTGTGAATAAAACAATACTTCTGATGAAAGAGAAAATGTGCCTCCAATAAGTATTATAAATGTAACTATCAATCATTATTAAAGTGTACTTTATGTTTTGTTTAATCTGTATTTTATGTTTTAGTTTTGTTAGAATATAAAGTATAGGTTTTGTTGCCTTCTAGCTACGAATTAAAGTGTCACTGAATGTTACAATAGTAGATACACAAAACACGCTATCAAAACATAAAATACAGGTTCAACAAAACGTAGAATACACTGTAATGATGATTGATAGTTATTGTAATATTACAATTATAATTTGTAATATTTATTGGAGACACTGCAAAGACTGTGTTGAAGGAGAATCACTGTAGTGTGGAATATTCGTATTAAATATAAGTACAGAAATGTATGTTTTAAGAAGATCAGCTGGAAAATCTAGAATGGATAGAATACGAAATAAAGAAATAAGGGAAATTATGAGTGTAAAAGAGGAGCCGGACATCATAGACATTACAGAAAAGAAAATATTACAATGGTATGGCCATGTCAAAAGAATGCCAGAGCAAAGGCTGCCAAAAAAGTTATGGAATGGATCCCGATGGAAAGGAGGAAGAGAGGAAGACCGAAGAAAACTTGGATAGAAGGGGTACAAGCAGCTATGAATATCAGAAGAATGGAGGAAGGTCAATGGATGGGCAGAGAGGAATGGCGTTTGGTTTCCGGAAGACGGCGGCAGCTGCTATGATACCGGATGATGATGATGAAATATATTATTGTTAGGAAAAGGTATATTCAATACTTTCACGCAACGTGAGTACAAGTCCGCAGATGAAGTGGGTGGAAGTGTGGGACGAGGTACGAGAAACAAAATCTAAGCAAACACGCCCACTAATAAAGGAACAGTCATATGTCACCCATCACTGTGGTTGGTTTATTTCAGGAACATTCTACTGATGATTGTGCATCAGGCATGGAACTAGCACGTCCGCCGATAGACTGAAAGGTTGAGATAGTACAATCCTTCATGACGTAATATGCTGCGTAAGACTTTCCTCGTGGGTGCTTTCTTCTGAGCTGTGGACTGTACCTACTCGCAGATCCAATAACAACATATCTCTTTTACTAGATATAAGTACAACATTTTCAAGTAACTTGAGTTCCCATTCCTAGAACCAATAACAACATACCCCAATCGACAGGTGTATGATGTTAGTGGTTCTGCTAGTACTCAAAATATGTATTACGTCAATCAACGCTTTCATGTAATTTGAATAATTATCGCAGAACCAATAATAATTATATACGTCCACCGCTGTGGTCTCGGGGTAGCGTGCTGCCTTGTCACGCAGCGGGCCCAGGTTCGATCCTCGGTCGGGACAGTTTTTATGGGTGAGGTTTTTATCGGGGTTTTTCCTCACGTGTAAGACAAATGTCAGGAAAACTTTAAGGCCCAAACGGTCACCGAAATCGTATGGTCATCGCAATCTTCATCATTCATATTCATTTTAGGTTAAGCTTAGGATTAGGGACTCTCCTGGCGCATCATTATCATCATCCATTATATCATCGGGGCAAAGTAACCCCGCCTTCCATGCGCCCCAATCTCAGAAGTGGGTTACAAGTATGCCATGCCAGGAGAGAAACCAGGAATGTCGAAAGACAAACCTGGGACATTAAAAAAAATTGATGGATTATGGAGAAGGGTGAGAATATCCAGGCTACACCATATTAGATATACATATATCAGATAATAAATGGATGCACAAGAAACTGTTATCGATAGGATAACAAAGAGAGCTTTACAGTGGTTTGGACATGTACAACGGATGTCGGAAGAACAGTGGCCTAAACAGGTGTTAGATTGGATGGTACCAGGCAGAAGAAAGAGGGGGAGAAGTAGGAGAACATGGTATGAGGTAATATATGATGCCATGATGAATAGGGGTATGAAAGAAGGACAATGGGGAGATGGGAACCTCTGGAAAGAAGGAATTAAGGGCGAACTGCTGTAAAGTGGAAAACCTGTATTAAGTAAGTATGTCATGGATGACATGCCATCATCTAACAGGGAATATACTATTGAAAATTTCATATTCATTTTTTCTGATATGACTTTATTTATATTGTTTCCCAATATTTAATATCTTTTAATTCATACTTTTTATTATTATAATCATAAGTAATGCCACGAGTGATTTCCAAATTATCGATAAATTCACGACTAACGAAGTGAGGAGTGAATCTATCTAGAGAATTTGGATATCAAGAGTGCCATTTGTTAGGACTATTTAACGAATGAAATTAAGCTGTTTACTCACAAATCATTGTTTAACTATAATTATTTGAAAATATTTATATATTTAATGTAAACGGCGATGTTTGAAAACAAATCAGAAATGTGAGGTTATGTTCATTCACTGCTGCTTGATCATATTATTTATTGCCAAATAAGATCGCAATATTGTAATAAAACACATCAAACTATATATCATAATCAACATTACCGGGTATTCATTTATTTTTTTAGTAAACAACTCAGTAAAATCAAGGAATCTTTTCATTATTTGTTATATTCAATGTATTTGTTGGAGAAAAATAATGCTTTGACCTGTTTAGAACATTAAAAAGGAGGAGCTTTCTTTATCACAAAAGCAGGAGCTGATAAAGAGAAATCGATAAAGAGCGAGGTGAAACACGACTGTCATTGGTTGTAAAACAAGATTCATTGAATCGTGATTGGTCATTGACTAGCATTTGTGGCATGAGTTAAATAGTCATTATAAATATCGTTTGATTGCTGATTTAGTTAGCATCATTATCGTTACTACGTTAATACTGTTTATTATACTGTATTATAATTATTATGACTATTTAACTCATGCCCCAAATGGGAGTCAATGACCAATCACGTTTCAATGATTTCTGTTTTACAACCAATCAGAGTCGTGTTTCACGAAATATTTATCAGTGTTATAATTACCATATTAAAGAAAGCTCCTCCTTTTTAATATTCTGAACAGGTCTGACCATTATTTTGCAGTAACTGAGCCCGTGAGAAATACGGCTACCAGATTGTATATATAGTGCATGAAAGTCAACACATGCCGCATGCGGGAGTTAATATAAAACATTTGTATCAATTGATTATACCACCAAAAAAAGAAACCACTGTTTGCACTTTCTTAAATGTATTTTTTCCCAGGTAACAATCCAGAAAAATATAATTGTCATATTTACATCATACGACATCAGAAATGAATTAATAATACAGTTTGATGTGTTTCATTTTTTTCTCCACTAGAGAGCATTCTTACAATATTGCGTTCCTTTGGCAATAATTAATATGATCTGGTTGCAGTGACGAACAAAAGAAGCAAATGAAGCGCATCAATCGTTTCTCATTTGTTTTCAAACATCGCCGTTTACATTAAATATATAAATATTTTAAAATAACTATAGTTAAATAATGATTTGTGAGTAAACAGCTTAATTTTATTCGTTAAATAGTCCTAACAAATGCCACTCTTGATTTCCAAATTCTCTAGATAAATTCACTCCTCACTTCGTGAGTCATGAATTTATCGATAATTTGGAAATCACTCGTGGCATTACTTATGATAATTATTCCTATCGTGATGGTTTTTATCATTTACATTGGTGCTACTTGTTATTATCATCTTATTATTTTGTTGGTTCTGTTTGTTATTATTGTTGTATATTTTATAATTTTATTTGGGTTATTATAATTGTTGTGTTATTATTTCACGGTGGAGGGTCTTCCTCGCTGTTGCATGCAGATGTCGTTTGGTTTCACTTGCACTAATATGACAGGCAAAGAGTTATACACTGTGTGACGCTTCCACTTAATTTCGCGTGTTGTGAAAGACGTGCCATTTCCATATCTCTCTATTCCACATGCAAATCACACGCAAACAAATCTGCATTCCAATACACTATTTCACGCCACACATTACTTCTATAGCCAGCTTATTCAATATAGGGAGTCCAATAAAATGCTATTTTAATACAGGGATGACAATAAAAATAATTAAAAGGAAAGCATTAAGATAGATATATCATCGGTTGATTAATGTCTTTGACATCGTCCGATTCCTAATAACCAATTTTGTCGGTCCATCCAATCTCCCGGTTGTAGATATTTCTCCTTCATGTATAAACATATTGCCTGACTCCAGGAGGTTTTAGGTCTTCCTCTGCCTCGTCTTCCCTCAGGTTTTCATTCTAAAACAGATTTTGGTAGCCGATCCTCTTCCATTCGCTGGACATGTGCGTACCATCTTAATTGCTGAGTTTTAATATAATCTAAAATAGTGTCTTCAATCTTCATTTTCTCCCTTATAACTAAGTTCTTAATTTTTTCTCATCTTGAAATTCTTGCTTTCCTTCGTATAAAATCCATTTCCGTTGCCAAAATATACTTATTTGTTTTTGTTGTTAATGGCCAAAGTTCTGCTCCATAAGTAATGATGCTTTCAACAATTGCATGATATATATTCATTTTATTTTTACTACTTATATTTTTATCCCACAATATTCCATTGAGCCAAGCAATTGTAAAATTTCCTTTAGTATTTCTATTTCTTATTTCCTTTTCATAACTCACATTTTTATTTATTATAATTCCTAAATATGTAATCTCACTACAAGATTTTATTGTTTCTCCAATCTCCAAAATTAAATTTTGTTCTGGTTCACCAATTGATAAATATTTTGTTTTTTATGCTATTCTAATAAATGGAAAGTAATGAAAAAGTAGCCGAGCGGTTAAGGTAGGAAGCCTTGGCGCATAGTTACGGGACTTGCGCTGGTTCGAGTCTCCATGGGGGAAGAAATTTTCTCATGGTATTTCGGCCAGTATGGGACCGGTGCCACCCAGCATCGTGAGGCAATTGGGTAGCTACAATAAGTAGCGGCTCCAGGTTGAGGAACCAGCTATAACGGCTGAGGGACTCGACATGCTAACCACATGTCACCCCTACACTGGCTGTTGATCATCTACCTCTGTGATTGACACATGTGGATGTGAAGGGCCAGCAGCCGGCTGGTAAAAGGGCAACCACTGAAAAGTGGAAAGACCCTCAATCGGATCGGATGAAAAAGTTATAATAATGCAGAGAGAGTAATAGAACATTTGTTGTGGTATAGGAAGACCAAAAATATGTTACGAGAAAAAGGTTTACAAGTATGGCAGAGGGAGTGGGAAGCCTAAACCAAAGGCCAATTAACTAAACTATTCCTTCCTTGTGTAAAAAGCAGGCTAACTAAACAACTACAAATGAATATAAACATGTCAGCTATTATCACGGGTTACGGGAAAATACGATCGTACTTCCATAGATTTAAGATCACAGCTAATCTCATGTGCCCTTGTCGATTAGATGCACAAACTGTTGACCATCTACTGTGGGAAAGTCCAATATTAAAGAACGAAAGACTCAGGCTAAGAAACTGTACAACACGCGCTAGCGGACACTGGCCAATAAACTATAATGATTTAGTTGAATTTAATCAGAATTTAATTATTTAGGTGTATTAATAACAAACACTAAAATTTAATAAAAGAAGTAAAGAAACAAGCTGATAAAGCAGCACAAATATCAGAGTATATGAAAGATTTAATTTGGCGCAACAAACATATGTCAATAGAAAGCAAAACCCGTATATACAAAACGATAGTTCGACCAGTTATCGTATATGGAGCAGAAACTAAGGCTGATACAACAAAAACTAAACAAATAATAAGCACTGCGAAATGAAAATCTTAAGAACTATTCAGGGGAAAACATTATTTGATAAAATACACAACACAGAAATTAGGGACAAATGCTATATTTCAAGACATAACCAAATTTATTATAGATCGACGAAAATATTGGAAGGGTCATATAGAAAGAATGGAAGAAAACCGGCTTGCAAAAATAGCTAAAGAAGATAGACCAATGGACGGAAGATGAACAAGAGGAAGACCAGCCAAGAGATGGATAGACAGTGAATGCACATCCAATACGTCTTCCTCCGAGGAGTGATTTTGGAAATAAACAGGATGAAAACTACAAATTAAGTTTAAGAAGAAGAAGAAGAAGAAGAAGAAGAAGAAGAAGATTTAGTTGAAAAACATTTAAAACAGTTCCAGAATTTGATAAAAAGTATTAACTTTGATTATTTAACTCATGCCCCAAATGGGTGCCAATGACCAATCACATTTCAATGAATTTTGATTTACAACCAATCACAGTCGTTTTTCACGTCGATTTTATCAGATTAATTTTATCACTTTAAAATCAAGCTTCTCTTTTTTAACATTCTGAATAGGTCCTAGCATTATTTTGCAGTGACTGAATCTCTAAGAAATACGTTGAATATAACAATTTATATATTAAGATGTAAGAATACAATATTACTCTAATTGCGGCATTCAACTATCGTGCATAATGTAAAAGTAAACTAGACAACCAGGATTTAGGCGACTAGTATTCGATGTTCGTGTAGCGTAGATCGTTAAACCAATTACGAAAATTGAAATATGTATGACAGCATGGCTTCAAATCCCTCGACATTTTTTTTTGTTATTTATTTGTATTTCAGTAAAATACACCCTATAACATTTAATTCCAGCCACGTAATCTACGTCCACTTTACACAATTTTAAGTAATATTCCTGCCTTCGTAAACTCTATAACACTATTTAGCTACCAGTTTAAATTTGTGTGTGCTGTACCACATTTTAAAGATAATACTATAAATTTATGTAATAAAATATAATATTGCTTCATATATTTATTTATTACGTATTAGTGAGGAAAATGTTTCAACCTTCAATTAAAATATTTAGTTTAGATAGGGCCTAATAATACCCTATAGAAGGTGGACAATGATGATGATGATGATGATGATGATGATAATGATAATGATAATGATAATGATAATGATGATAATGATAATAATGATAATAATGATAATAATAATAATAATGATAATAATAATAATAATAATAATAATAATAATATAATAATAATAATAATAACAATTCTTTCAAACTGCTGGTTCGTTTTTATTTTAAGTGTGGACGGACTGAATAAAATAGAAATAATTGTAACAACAAAAAAACATTACCCTCATCGGGAGTCCCGCGCCGTTGCCGAGTGGTTAAGGCAGGAAGCCTTGGCACAGAGCTACGGGACTTGAGCTGGTTCGAGTGTCCATGCAGGAAGAAATTTTCTCATGGTATTTCGGCCAGCATGGGAACGGTGCCCACACAGAACTGTGAGGCATTTGGGTAGCTACAATAAGTAGCGGTTCCAGGTTGAGAAAACCTGCTATAACGGCTGGGGGACTCGAAATTCTGACCACATGTCACCCCTACACTGGCTAGATGATCATCTACCCCCGTGATTGAGACATGCGGATGTGAGGCCAGCAGCCGGATGTGAGGCCAGCAACCGGATGTGAGGCCAGCAGCCGGATGGTAGGCTAAGGGCCTTCTAGGCCTGTCGCGCCATGCAATTATTATTAAATCTCATCGGGAATCGAACCTATGGCCTTTGCATACGAAGCAAGCCGCAAGGAACTGAGCTAAGCGTTCGCTGGCTTGCTATGCGTAAAAGGATGCTCTTCATTGGAGGAAGCGGAACATCATCTTCTTCACTTCACGGGCTAGGCAAAAATTGGCTGTTCCGCCTGACAGTTGTTCTGTCCATCTTTTCACTGGCCTTCCTACATTCCTTGAACTTCTTGGCTTGTAGTTGAATGCTGCTCTTGGTTATCTTGTTACATTCATTCTTTCCACATGTGTAAACCATTTGTCTCTATATTCTCTGATTTTCTCATTCAATGGATATATATATATATATATACATATATATATATATATATATTAATCTGTTCTTATATCTTCATATTTTATCCGATCCAATCTTGTGAACGTATTATATTAAATAGCTCTACTGTGCAATCAGTTTACTCGCGCGTTGAAACTTGAAATGTTCAAGATCAATAGTTCGCTCATTGTTTTTTTCTTCTAAGTGTAGATATAAGGTGAGAGATTAAACAATGACCGGAAAAGAAGAAGAATAAATGAACAAGATTCTTGTTTCTTTATGGAAGAAGAGGAGGAATGAGGGTAGTGTGCAGGGGATTAATGCAGTTTATGGGTTGGCTCAGCATGTGTTGTGTGAATATTAAACAATAAATTTGTGAGGGACATAACCCTGGCTCATATTAACCTAATATTTTGCCTACCACTTACTGCAGCTCTTGCAAACACGCTGAAAAACTAATTACAATCGTGAACGGGCATCTTAATGAGAGGTGTCCAACCTTGCATTCCTACACTTTGCATTTACGTCTCAGAGCAAATGTTTGTTAATCATATGCAGAGTTGGCAATTGTGACACCGATCAACGCTAGGTGTTATGTACAGCCTTTGAAATAATTGTTGCACAGGTAGTTTTCAAGTCCCAGAACGAAGCCACTGCGCATGATCAGAGGTCAGTTGTTTGGTTCACAAGTGTACAACTGTTTGAGAAACTAAATCCGTTCTATTTCAATTGTGTGTCGTGCAATGAAAATACTTTCGCGTAATATAAGTAGTGCGTAAATACTATAACGTAAACAAAAACAAAGCAAAACATAATAAAACAAAAACATTAATTTGAGATAGAAAGGACGAGAGAGACGAGAGAGAGAAAGAAGATCGAAAGAGAGAGAAAGAGA
>JASPKZ010009151.1:0-68884 GCA_030220185.1 Diploptera punctata
CCTAAAAATTAGAACGCCAAGATAACATAAGAAATTTAAAAATGAGAAATTTGAATAATCTGGCAGCGGAGCTGGCTCATGTTGGTCTGAAAACATAACATAAGATGTCAGACATCAATCAAATTATTAAAACAGTTAGAAAATAGCAAGCGAGCTGACTATTGGGAAAAAGTTTATATTGCTAGAGAACAGAAACAGAGTTATGAATTTTGATATTCCATGGAAGGGGGACGCTTGTTTGGAGTTCTTTGGCCACCCAGGAGGAGCTGCGCATGCGGACATCCAGGTGGTGCATAGCGATAATTGCTAACTTATAAATAAAACTCTAGTCTGGGAAAGCTGATGATAAACAGAGAATTGTTTTGAAACATGTTCCAAGGAATACAAATCAACATAATATTGAGGTAAGATGTCCAGACGCAAAAATAATATTATTAAATAACCTCAAAATTAACTTCCTAAAATTACATATTAGATCGTATAAGGGAGGGCGGTTCGCGTCACTATCAGAACAATCCAGAAATAAGGTTTCTAGAACATGTTTTCTGGGCTGCCCCATTTTGGAAAGTTACTCGATTATTTCACAAAAATCGGCTCTCGAATGACCGTAGAAAGTCTACCGAGTTTATGCTCCGGCTAAGGTGCAATACTGTCGTGGTACAACGCAATTTTTGGTCTGAATACTTGAGATAGCATGTATTCAGAACTTATACTGAGTTGGGTACAACCGGCCCTTACAGGTATTTTACATAATACGCGGAATGATACTCAAGTTTTCATTCTACTATAATGTTTAATAATGAAATAATATAGTAACTAATTTTAATGAGAACTGATAAATTAAGAATACTCAATGTAAATAAAAGAGATATATGGATGGAACTTCCATTAGAACGCAGATTGTCCGATAACAACCTACACAAATCAGCATTCTAAATCAGATGAAATTGACGTCAACAAAGGTCAAAATCCTACATACGGAACTGCACATCTCGGCTTAAGTTACACAAAACCAGTCTTAAATATTATTTCCAAAGAGGAAAAGAGGAATTTTAATAAGATCCTTTTAGAAGCCAAAACTTGAATCTCGCTTAATTGTAAAGAAATCAGTTTTTAACACCAGGAAATAAATTAATATACGGCTAATTGCAGTAATTCTCATACAGATAAAACACGAATGATACTATTAGAAAATAAATCCAGATATTTTAATAGTCTAATTAGAAGTATGCTATTACATATACTTGCGTCATTTTGTAGTGATCCCACTACAGACCTTGGGGATGTAGGAGGTAAAGCTCCCACCTTTCTAGACAAATCAGCACGTCTGCGTGGCGGCCACCTTTACACACAGAAATTATGTCTATGTACTCATTACCGTTAAAGGCTGGTGCCACCAAAAGCTTTAGGCCTACACACCAATTTTAAAATCCTGACTCCACCGGAACTCGATGTAAATAGAGCATTATTTATTTTTAATTTAAAAGTAAGATGTATAATATAAATATAATACTGCTAGATCCCACACAAAACTTATTGAGAAACGTTTTTGTAAGTTATATTATAAAATAATTCAGTTGATTGGATATAAAGACTTACTAAATTAATTTTATCACTATACTGTGTTGCAATCTCAACTTTTAGAAACTAAAAATCCGGTCTTATTATAAGTGTTCCCCCAAAAACATACATTAAAACTACATTTCGGCCTTGGAAAAATAATTAAATCGCGATTATCATCATCATGAACTTATTTAGGTTTAGATCGTTTTTAGCCTTTCCTACGAGATCTCAAAATGATGTTGGTCAGTCCACCTTAAATTTGGTCTTCCTGTATCTCGACGTCCTTTAGGTTGATACTGCAATGCTAATTTAGAAAAGCTAGGTGGGTCCAATCTTTGGACATGTTGTAAACAATATATTTGATAATTCTGAATGTCTTCAACTATATTTTGAACTTCTGAACTTCACCAGCCTCGTGGGCTAGTGGTCAGCGTTTCTGAATATTGTCCTAAGGATTTTTTCCATAAAGTGAATCATTCCTGTGGTTGCCCATGGTCTGGAATTTAGGTTAAGTTTAGGTTAAGAATTCTCCTGGCGCTTCATTATCATTTATCATCCATCATATCATCGGGGTAATGTGACTCCACCTTCTAGGCGCCCCAACTTCAGAAGTGGGTTACAATTAAGCCAATGCCAGGAGAGAACACCAGAAATATCGAAATGACAAGTCAGGGCATTTAAAAAAATAACTTTTAATTTATCTGGTATATGTGTGTTTCTCTACTTGTTCATTTCTCTCAAATTAAATAAATAACATTACACAATACAAAACAAAACAAAACAAAATAAACTTTATCAAAATAGACGGAGTAATAATTTTATCTCGATATTAAGTCTGCATGTTATTATTAGAACTTAACATTTCGTTAGATATGTTTATGATTAAATATTTTGGTATTTAGATATGTAAAAAAAAAGAGAGTTGTGTATGATATCTAAAACTGTTTCGACTGGTTATGGAAATGGTAAGAATAGCTTAAGCAGTGGTAAATTATCTACCCTAAGGACGAGGTCCTATGGTCGCTTCTAATGTGCACAAGTATATAGAGCATTTTGTGAAGTCAAAGACATAGTACAGTGAACTTGTGTTCAGTTCCGTTCAGTACCTGCCAGAACGTTTCTCATGATGAAAAGTAGAAGACCTTGACCTATATTGGACAAATGCAGTGCAATTACTGATGCTAGCTGCTAATTTTATATATACAATTTTGTTTGGGCGAGGTTAATCTATCTAGGAAACGGCAAATGCGATATCGCAGACAGACATCTTATTTTATGGCTTTCAAGTTTGCAGTCTGGCAATTTCACTTCGTACATTTTTTTATATTTATAATCTCTCATGTGAAAGTTGACATAGCAGGTGAATGAATTGCATTTAAAATTTTCTTTTACACGCAAGCGAAACTTCCACTTACTTCATGTGTTCTTATCGTGAACTTTGGAGACATATCAGATGTAATACCGAGAAATATGAGGCTCATAAATC
Organism: Diploptera punctata; assembly: GCA_030220185.1. Classification (NCBI taxonomy): domain Eukaryota; kingdom Metazoa; phylum Arthropoda; class Insecta; order Blattodea; family Blaberidae; genus Diploptera; species Diploptera punctata. The sequence goes on from JASPKZ010009151.1 coordinate 3,050, forward strand.
AAAACAAATAGACATTCCGAAAGTTAATACCTTTTTGTTAACATTGTTCCACTCCATCAAATTGATGAAGCGTTTATTTTACTTCAAATTGACAACATAATAAATCAGTCAAATATCATGTTTCTTTCCCTTATCTATTAAAAATTCTTTGTACCATTTTATTTTCACCAACCCGCATTCACCAAGATTTTTAATGATCCATACGTCAGTTAACTGAATCCAGTTTACACCCTCCTTTTATTTCCTTAATAACCATCTGCCATCTATGATATAGTTTGCTCATATTCTGTTCACAGAGGGAAGTTACATTAATTTTAAATCTTTCTGATTTATTCTATCAAACAAGGCTGTATTAGTCATGGGACTTGTCCCTGAAGAACCCGGATTGGTACTTCAGCGTGTTATCCATTACACCACCGGGCAACTCTAATACACACACACACACACACACACACACACATATATATATATATATATATATATATATATATATATATATACACACCAATGGAAGTGTGTTATATTCACGGACGAATCAAGATTTCGTTTAACGAGTTCTGATGGTCGTACAACTGTATGGAGTCGTCCTGGTAAACGTTTTGATCCATCCACAATTATTGAAAGTGACAGATTTGGAGATGGTTCGGTTATGGTTTGGGCAGGGATTACTATTGAGTCTCAGACAGAGGTTGTCGTTGTCCCATGGCACATGAACGACATTATTCTTCAACATGTCGTATACTTTATGGTATGGACTCTAATTTCAGTCTACTGCATGATAATATAGCACATACTATCAGAGATGTCCTGCAAGAATGCCAATTTCGGGTGATGGACTGGCCTGCATGCAGTCCAGACCTTAATCCGATCGAGCATATGTGGGATAAGCTGGAAAAACTTGTTCGTAAGCTGCCACAGAACCTGGAAGAACTTCAAATGCACTCACCGAGGAATGGAAGAGAATCTCACAAGTTTCTGTAAGAAGACTTCTGCGAAGCATGCCTCGTAGGTGTAATGCAGTCATTGAAGCTCACGGAGGACACTAAGTACTGAGTGTTGAAATAACCACGAAAACATTGATTCCTTAAATAATAATCTCAAATTTCCACTTTGTTTTCTGTTACAAATGATAATTTGTTCCTATTTCTAATACTGTAGAATAAAACATTGTTTGACTGTTTATTCTAATTTTACATAAATCTTCAATTCATAATTACAAAAGATAAAACATTAAATTGCTTCAATATTTATTTTGTAGCTTCGGTTAAAACATGGGTTCCTCTATTTTTAATAGCATATAAATATTTTTTTCTCCTTGCTATAAGGCTAATACCAGTTGAAATTTAGTAGGCCTATACATGCTAATAATACAAACTTTTGTATTTGTAAGCCTATAATACTAAAAAGGAAATTCATAACACAGTATAGTAAAACCTGCCTATGAAGGAACATGGCGGTTCCTTAAATATATTTCCGTCTTGGCGGTTTTCCTTCTTATAAAGGGTTCCCAAATTACAAGCTTGAATTTTCTCACGCAGTGTAAGGGTTTTACATGCACGCTTTAAAGACATAACGTATTGAACTGAAATACAGACAAAGTAGTGTATGTAACACAGCACAATTTGCACAGCAATACAAAACAACTCTATTACACAAAAACGAGAAGGAACTCAATTACAGGAGGACTGAAGAGTTTCCCAACTCCTTCGCAGGTTACGTAAGCAGGCAAGGAAAAGCGAGGGATTCCCCGCTGTCTAACATAAGCAATACAATGGCAACATAAGACGGTAAAACGATATAATCAGTAGCGTCATATGCAGAATTTTCACGTGTGGTCATTAATATTGTAATTAGAACGTGATTAAGAAACATTTTCCGTCTTACTGAGGTACAAATTAACTAATAATACCTTAAAAACATTCCGTTTCCGCATTATGAAGGTTTTCGGCTTATACAGGCCGAATTTTCATATAAAACGGGACCGTTCTGGAGATTTCTTTCCATCTCTACAGGTTTCCGCCTTATAAAGGTTCCCCACTAAGACAGTTTCACTGTAACAAAACAAGTACAGTGGTTTGATGTCTATGGTCTAGAATACTAAAACTTATAACTTCCTTATTGTTATGATTTTACTGTACTCCCAGGTAAAGAAAATCCCAAGAATGAATGCGGCTGAGCCGAACGCCGCGCGAGTTTAGTCTGGCAACGCACTGTAAGCATAATTAAAAACTAATATAACATATAATACCAATACAACATTTAATATAACATTAATAACTAGTGTGACGTCATATGAATGCAATAGTCAAATTAATACAATAAACGTTGCTAGATAGTAGGAATCTGTACCAACCAATCTAATTCGTTATGTGTAGTACAACGATACAACAATCGCCACATCATCAATGGCCAAAGGTATTCGAGGAATCCACCTGCATTTAAACCCAACACCTCCCCCCTCCGCACTACACTGTCATTCCCGTTCGGGAGCTTTCTTTTACTGGGAGTACAGTAAATATTACTATATTTCTGCATTAAACAATTACAATAAGACGTGTATAGGTAAACATATATTTTGCATGTGTACAAAAAGGGTAAATTGATCCCCTGCAGGTTTTTGGAGGATCTTAGCATAGTAAGGAGTTAAAGATCCCACCTTTATAGAAAATCGCAGAGAGATGTCAGCCGGGTGTGACGGCCATTTATACTCCAGAACATGAGTCTGGTACTCATAAATTAGAGCTGAGTAGACCAGGGTCTCGGTGCCGCCAGTTCAAAAATCCTGAACCCTATACCGTCCGGTTCGTAGGGTAATGCTTCAACCAACTACGCTATTATGTTTCCGTTACGTGAGTACATAGAACTTTCAATTGAAATGAACATTTTCCGGGCTATTAGATCATATATATATATATATATATATATATATATATATATATATATATATATATGGGGCAGTGAAGACTGAGTTCTCGCGACATCTAGTAATAATGGAGAATATAATACATATATAAGAAAATAAGTGTTTGAATTGGATTCGCCTGGTGGTGTAATGGATATCACGCTGAGGTACAGACTCAGAGATCCGGGTTCGAATCCCGTCCAGGCACTTATTTTTCTTATCATACCATATTAAGCTTGCATTGCTCAATATTAAACATGTAATTATAACATCGATAAAGCGTCACTGCTATAAAGTAAAAATATTATCTTTAATTTGCTTACTTGTTATAGTCAGCTACTAGATGACAGTGAAGACCGAGTTTTCGCGACATCTAGTAATAATGGAGAATATAATACATATATAAGAAAAATAATTGTTTGAATTGGATTCGCCTGGTGGTGTAATGGATATCACGCTGAGGTATAGACTCAGAGATCCGGGTTCGAATCCCGTCCAGGCATTTATTTTTCTTATCATACCATAGCCTATATATATATACACTTATGTCCAAAAGTTAAGGATAATTAGTTCATTTGCCGACTTATTATAAAGCATTTGTCAGAATAATACAAAATTTGGTAAGGGTATGTCACAGATAATTAGAAACATGGCACGAAAGAAACAATGGCATGAATACGTCATTCACTTGTCATTTTCACAACAAACGAAAACTGCATTTCAGAATTCGAACATAAAAGTTGAACAACAATGGTTCAAATGATTAGTATGGGGTGTGATTACCCCTGACAGCTACACAAGACTCACATCGGCGTGGCATGCTAGTGATGAGGTTGTTCAGGAGTTCGATGCTCAGCAAATTCCACTCCTCATGAAGAGCAATGTGAAGGTCTTGAAGTGTCCTCGGAGGAGGCTGACGAGATGCAATTTGTCTCCCTAAGGCATCCCATGCATGCTCTATAGGATTCATATCCGGAGACCTAGCTGGCCACTCCATACGCTGGATATCTTCCTCCTGAAGAAACTCATCCACCAGTTGTGACCTGTGAGGTCGGGCATTGTCATCCATGAATATGAATTCTGGACCCACAGCTCCCCTGAAAAGTCTTACATGAGGTTCCAGGATCTCTTCTCTATACCGCTGAGCATTAACAGTGCCACCTGCGAAGATGTGAAGCTCTGTGCGTGCATTCATCATTATACCTCCCCATACCAGGAGACCACCGCCACCAAATGGATGTCTTTCCATGATGTTCATGGGGTTGTAACGAGTTCCTTGCTCCCTCCAGATAGTCACGCGATGCGAATCACAGTTCAAGCTGAATCTGGACTCGTCTGTAAATAGCACCGCTGCTCCACTGATTTAGAGTCCAGTCGCGATGTTCCTGACTCCACCGTAAACGTGCTCTCTTGTTATCAAGGGTGAGTGGGGACGCACACTACAGGCCGTCTAGCATACAGACCAGCAGCTCTGAGTCTTCTATAGACAGTTTGTCTGGATACTCTGATACCTGAGGCGGCCGCAAGTTCTGAACTCAGTTGTCTGGCAGACATTGTTCGGTTTCTTCTTGCAGTTAACGCAAGATATCGATCCTGCTGAGGATTTGTAACTCTTGGACGACCTCCCACTGGTCTTCGCCTAACGTCTCCGGTCTCTTGGAACCGTCGCCATAACCTAGATATAACATTTTGTGGCACATTAAGTGCTATGGAGACCTCAGTTTGTGTCTGTCCTGTTTTCTCAGCCGCCCAATAATTCTACCCCGAAGCAGAGAGGGTCCAGATGTTGTCTTTGTGCCATTTTACTGCAATCTGTTCTTACACTACATCTGATTATATCATAACTCTCTTTAAAAATGAAGATTTATGGAACAGGGCTTAACTGCAACAATGCAATTTTCATTTATAATTGCTATTAATTTTTTCATTGTTGAAGAGAGATTATAATTTAGTATGTAAACTAAACTAAATGTACTGAGAAACGTTTTGATAAATAATTTTTACTCCTTGCTCCTCTTTAAGCATTTTGATTTTCCGTTTTACAAATTATCCTAAAACTTTTGGACACCAGTGTATATATCGAATACAATTGTTCTTATGCCATTTAATGCATTTATGTTAAATTCTTATACGCTGAAAACTTCCGTTTGTTTATGACCCGGGACGGCAAAAATTATAAATACGGTTTAGTACAATAAGTTATTCTTAATAAAAATACATAATTTTAGTCCACATATTTTATTCGTGATTTCATTATGTAAAAATGATTTATTATCATATACTTTACTGATTTTTAAAACATGGTATTACATGTAAATTCAACAAAAATTTACATTAATCACAGTGTAAAATTTTGTCATCAAAAAGATGAGGCAAATCCGTGGAATTATATCTTAAAAGAAAAAAACATAATGCGGTATCTTATCACGGCAAAATAAGGTTTTAATTCCCATTAAGACACAATATTCCCAATTTACGCATTCGGTGTTCAATTTTAACTTCCTGAAAATCCATAGAGCGAGAAGATTTAAGATTTTGGTGAAAGCTAAGCCTCAATAAATTATCATCTTTCAATTGTTAGAGGAGGAGAATTAGATAAAAAACAAGTGAAAGGCAGATGATGTTCCCATGGTTTCATAACACAAGGGGGCGGTACCCTGCGTATGGCATTTGTTTATTTCTCAAACTTTACACACGCGTCTAAAGTTTCTTCTTCATGAACTCTCATGACGGATGTAAGAAAATATCATCTACAATAACTGCGGATTTTAACAATAGGGATACTTCACAAGAAACGAAGAGGACACATTTAAAGTCTGACATGTCTACTTTAGGTGAACATTTTCACTTTGATTGTTATTTTTGTTAAGTTCTTACTGCTTGTACTCGAGCTATCCACAGAGCGTCTCATTCGCAGCAAGGCCAGTATTCCGAGCTCTATATTCCTAAACCCCCTTGTATATCCACCGCTGTGGTCTCGAGATAATGTCGCTGCCTCGTACGCAGTGGGCCCGGGTTCCATCCCCGGTGACTTTTTTCGGTTTTTTTTCTTATTACATACATTTAATACTGTTCCACTTAAAATGATCGTAGTTATAAACAGCAGTCCATATTTTTCTGCATATTGTTGTTGGACTTTGGAGAGATAACTCAAAGTCAAAATAGTTCAACATCATTATATAATTTAGGGAAGCCAGAATGATATGTAGGACCATGTTTCTATTTAAAGTACTAACTTTACAAGGAGGATTTTTTATCAACATCGTGGTCAGCCCTAACTGAAATGAGTACCAGACATATATTGTGGGATCAAGACGATCGTTGCATAGGGTTGAGAACGTAGCTGCGGACTGTCTAGAAAGCGGTAGTCTTAATTGCTCTAACTATTCGAAAGGATCTCCAAAGGCCTGTAGTGAAATTACTTCACTTTTACTAATTATATTTTTTAGAACTATCCATTAAGAGCAATAATAATAATAATAATATAATAATAATAATAATAATAATAATAATAATAATAATAATAATAATAATTCCCTCACGTCTCGTTAGGTCTCTTAAAACATGATTTGTGTTCCCAAAGATCTCATGCCCATAAGATATAATTCAGGATTAATTATGGTACACTAGATGATTGTTGATAGTGTGATTTCAAATTTTCTCTGTAAGATTACAAATAATCCATAATCGATCCAATCCTTCCATACTGTTATAATAACTCTAATAATAATAATAATAATAATAATAATAATAATAATAATAATAATAATAATAATAATAATAATAATAATAATAATAATAATAATACATATATTTAATACTGTTTCCACTTAAATGATCGTAGTTATAAACAGTAGTCCATTTTTTCTGCACATTGTTGTTGGACTTTGGAGAGATACCTCAAAGTCAAAATAGTTCAAAATCATTATATAATTTAGGGAAGCCAGAATGATATGTGGGACTATGTTTCTATGTAAAGTACTAACTTTACAAGGAAGACTTTAACAACATCATGGTAAGCCCTAACTGAAATGAGTACCAGACCTACATTGTGGGATCAAGACGGTCGTTGCACAGGGTGAGAACCTAGATAAGATATCTTGCGGAGTGTCTAGAAAGCGGTAGTCTTAACCTCTTACTATTCCAATTAATATTATTACTATTATATGGAAAAATAATGCCCAACCACGCATTAGTTAGAAGTTTATTCATATTAAGCCTACTCTAACTTATAAATACCATAAAAAATTCACGCGTAAAAAAGAGAGAGGAGATATCGAGTACAAGGACAAACGTTTGTCATCGATTATGAAACTGATTTCAATACAGAAATAAGAGTGAAACCTACAATCACATATTGGCTGAGAGTCAATTTATATATCTTAATAATAACCCATAATACTGTATTATATTGCAGAAAATTTTATTTACGGCGTTGCTAACATAACCTCACCCAAGATACTATAAACACAATAAAAATATGATCCAATACTGATAAAAGAATGTGTTTGCAAGATAACATCCGTTTTATGTATGTATCTTATTGTAAGGTGTAGTTAGGACCAAATATCCGATTCCATTTCTTATTGATAAGGTTTTAGCTAATGTCCGTCGCCGTGGCGTAGTCGGTAGAGTCCCTACCTTCCACTCCGGCGACCCGGGTTCGATTCCCGGCGGGGTAGGGGATTTTTAGTCTCCTCCTTGGGTCTGGGTGTATGTCCTGTCCTTGTGTCTGTATGTGTGAATAACAGAAAGTTAACAAAAAAGGCGAAACAATAAGGAAAACAGTGTAAACGAAAAGTGGAACAAAAGAAAAGAAAATTAAATGAAAAATATTTATAAATTGTCCGTCGCTGTGGCGTAGCCGGTAGAGTCCCTACCCTTCCACTCCAGCGACCAGGGTTCGATTCTTGACGGGGTAGGGGATTTTAAATATCCACCTTGTGTCTGGGTGTGTGTCCTGTCTTGTGTTTGTATGTGTGAATAAGATTAAAAGAAGGTTAACAAAGGTAAAACAAAAAGGAACAACAGTGTAAAAGAAAGAAAAACGACAAAGAAAGAAATTTAAAAAAATAGCTCGAATTGAAAAAAAAAAAATTGAAGACCATATGTCATTGCTTTTTCTCACAATTAAAATAGACTCTAGCCATCTCTTTATTAATAGTAGAACTATATATTGTTTTAATTGCCTGGTTGGTTGCGCAAGCGGTTAGAAGCTCGCCTCGTATCGCCGGGGTCCCGAGATCGTCTCAGTCACTCCATATGGGTTTCGTGGTGGACGAAACGCAGCTTGGGCAGGTCTATATCAAAGTCATTACTATGTATAAAATACACAGTAATACAACAAAAAAAGTATTCCTTTATCATAAGTAATGTCATGAGTGATATTTCCAATTTATCTAGAGGGTTTGGAAATCAAGAGTGGTATTTGTTAAGACCGAGTGATTCCGGGCTTTGTGGCCATGGTCCATTACTGATGTTCCTACCAGACGTTTCTCCCTCAGCTGCATTCAACTATTTGTTAAGACTATTTAACGAATAAAATTAAGCTATTTACTAAAAAATCTGTATTGAAATATAGTTACCGGTATTTTAAAATATTTATATATTTAATGTAAACGGCGATGTTTGAAAACAAACCAGAAATGTGTGGTTATGTTTATTCACTGAAACTTGATCATATTATTTATTGCCAAATAGAATCGCAATCAGCGATAACCCACTAAAATCGCAATATTGTAAGAATGCACCTTAGTGGAGAAAAAATATAACACATCAAACTGTATTATAACCAACATTATTTTTAGGAAACAACTCAGTAAAATCAATATTTAAAAACACAATTATTGAACACAACATTGTCAAACGTGTAGTTCGAAGGAATCAATTCATTATTTGCTATATTCAACGTATTTGTCGAAGAGTCAGTCACTCCAAAATAATGTTCTGACCTGTTCAGAATATTAAAAGGGAGCTTTCTTTATTTTGGTAAACAGAATTGATAAATAGCAAGGTGGATCACGGCTGTCATTGGCTGTAACAAAATTCATTGAAACGTGATTGGTCATTGACTTCCATTTGGGACATGAGTTAAATAGTCAACAAAAATTATGCAGTAATTTAAATATCAGCCTTTGAAAATTACAAAAATGAATGACATACAATTTACGCGTGAAAAAAAATACATTTTCAAAATATAGCTACAGTGGACTCAGATTTTAGTTTTCAGGCGCTTTGCTTTGTGGTTGGGTAGGTCTATTTTGCACGGATAATAATTTAGCATATCAAGCGGCGTTGTCACGTTTTATTCACTGGCACTAGCACACTACAATATAATAATACTGAGAAAAAAACAATAGTTGCAACGCTGTTAAGTTGACATGGAGTTGACATGGAAACGTAATTTTATACGTCAATTATTATTATAATGCGAAGACATTATTGGCAGAGAACTGTTTTCAGTTGTTGGTGATTGGAGCGGCATCTTAGAAGCCTTCTAACACTCGATCTCGCTCTGCCTGGCAGTAAGAAAGTATTTTTAAACCAGAGGGAAACAGTTGCCTTTGATGCCGCCTGGAAACTAAAATACCGAGTTCACTATACTAAGAAATAGTTTTAGCCTAAGGGTACAAAATCTGAAACTATTATTGTAATTATTATTCAGAATGAATAATTTTGACTATTTGACTCATACCCCAAATGGGAGTCAATGGCCAATCACATTTGAATGAATTTTGATATATAACCAATCACAGTCTTTTTTCACCTCGATTTATCAATTTAATTTTAAAATCAATCTCTTCAAGCACTTCAAATCAAGCTCCTCCTTTTTAACATTCTGAATAGCATTATTTTGCTGTGACTGACTCTCTCAGAAATACGTTGAATATAACAAATTTATACATTAAGATGTAAGAATTCTACAATACATGTGTCTACCAGATTGTTTGTATATATATATATATATATATATATATATATATATTTCACGAATGTAACCAGATAGTGCTTGCGGGATATAATATAGAAACTATTTTAGCAACTGATTATCCAAATAAATAAATAAATAAAGAAACCATTGTTTGCACTTTCTTAAACGTGTTATTTCCCAGGAATGTACGTTCCATAAAAATATAATTGACATATTTACAACATAAAACATCAGATATTAATTAATGACCTATAATGTTTGTTATAAACAGTTTTATGTAAAAGTAAGTAAAGTGATCCCACAACAGGTCCGGAGGCCCTTGGGGTAGTAGGAGGTTAAGGCTCCCACTTTTTCTGGACAATCGGCACTTTATGTCAGCCGGGTTGTCAGCCCTGCGTGACGGCCGCCTTTACCCCCAGAACAAGCGTCTGTTACTCATTTCAGTTAGAGGCTGAGTCGACCCCAGGGTCATGGTGCCGCCAGAGGGTTTGGGTCAGTTTAAAAATCCTGACCCCAACGGGACTTGAACCCTCGACCCTCCGGCTTGTAGCTCAGTGCCTTAACCACTACGCTACGGCGTGCCCCCACCAATTTTATGTGTTTCATTTTTTTTCACTAGGGTGCATTCTTAAAATAATGCGATCCTTTGGCAATAAATAATATGATCTAGTTGCAGTGATGAACAAACGAAGCATAACAAATGTTTCTCATTTGTTTTCAAATATCGCAGTTTACATTAAATATATAAATATTTTAAAATAACTATATTTATATAATGATTTGTGAATAAACAGCTTAATTGTATTCGTTAAATAGTCCTAACAAATGCCACTCTTGATTTCCAAATGATCTAGATAAATTCACTCCTCACTTCGGGAGTCCTGAATTTATCGATAATTTGGAAATCACTCGTGGCATTACATATGATAAACGTGTTTTAATAATGCATATAAAAGCGGTATTGCTCTGTTTTTCTCTTTCAATGTGATTACGGAGAAGTAAGGTTAGGGTAGATAAACCATAGTAAATTACCTACCTTTTATAACGCAATCGCAAGTTCTACTGTGTTATAATTTCGTTAAGTTGTCCATGGTGAAAGTAGTTGATTAAATTGGAGCGATTGTTAAAACAATATATTGGCCTACGTTGTAAATAAAATGCTAATTTCACTGATTGTTCGCGGAAGAAAACTAGCGAGCGAGCTATTTTCTCAAACAGAATATCAAGTAAACATGGTTTGCCCCGAAGAGTTCATGAGGTCATCACAAGATGAGGCATCAAGTACAACTTTCTCAAGCTGTGGGTACACTGACTAGACATAAACTTTATTTTATTCTCTCATCTTCAGAATCTTCTCACTTATGATGTAACATTTCATACTGTCTAGCTCGTTATCAGTGGCGGTTGTCATATTTTCTATACGGTCAACAGCAGGTTTCTACGTTAGACACTTCAGTTTCATTCATGACTTTAATACTGCTAACGGGCCATTAAGCTATATCTCGGTATCTAGAACTTAAGAATCTGGAATCTCTCCAATCGCGTTATAATACATAGAAGGCACATCCTCAAACCAATAGAAATTAATCTTATTTCAAAAATAAATTAGAAGTTTATTATGTCTGTTGATGTTCTGAAGTATCGGTATGGAGCTTGTGGCAGTAAATTCACTTTCAGGGCAATGGAGGATTTTCTTCTAAGGAAGGACAAAGTAAAACAAGTACTACGATTTAACGTTTATAGGAATTAATCACTATGAGGTTTAATTTATGACGAAATTAAATGTTTCTTACCTCTCCTCATATAAATCTTCTAAGTAGATCGCGATTTCGAGACCATAACGGTCTCACCTTCAGTACTTCTTTGACGACTGATGTTATGTCGATCGGAAGAAACTCTTCTTCTTCCCTCTGTTGGTGGACCGACGAACCTATGGATCAGGTCAAAATTTGCGGGAATTTCAAAGTTCATAAGTTTTTCTTTGTTTTTCTGAATGTGGATCTTTTCCCAAACCGTGGGTTCCTTTTGTTTGTCTATTTGTTTAATTAGATTCAATTAATTGAATCAAAAGCCAGTATAATTAAACAAATAGACAAACAAAAGGAACTCACGGTTTGGGAAAAGATCCACATTCAGAAAAACAAAGGAAAACTTATGAACTTTGAAATTCCCGTAAATTTTACCTGATCCAGAGGTTCATCGGTCCACCAACAGAGGGAAGAAGAAGAGTTTCTTCCGATCGACATATCAGTCGCCAAAGAAGTACTGAAGATGAGACCGTTATGGTCTCGAAATCGCGATCTATTTAGAAGATTTATATGAGGAGAGGGAGAAACATTTAATTTCACCATAAATACTACGATGTTTATGAATAAAAACTCGCTTCCAATTTATTTTGTCGTATACCGGTATCTAATATCAAGCTGAATCTTCCTTATTGTGTTGCGATTATAAATTATTATCACAACACTCTTCACTATGTTTTATATAAAAAAATATAAAATTCAATTTATGTTCGGACTATTAATCCTTTATCATAACTTCCAGTTACACATTGATCAATGCAAAAAGTATATGATATTTATTACTTACACTATATTATCACTAAAATGCTTTGACTTAACTTGTCATTCAGTAAAATTACCTACTTTGACGATTGACAATGGAGTCGTTATCAAACTATTTAAATATTATATTCTTCTTTATTATATATTTTGATTACCCGTAAAATTTCACTCGGCTTACTTCTGTTTCACACTCTTGTTATTATTATCGCCTCACCATGATGGTTGCCTAGCGGCTTGCTTTGTTTCCCCGCAAGTATTATATATAATTAAATACAAACATGCCGACTACCGCCAGTAAAATAATTCCGCATATTAATCATTGTCAAGCACTGTCGCGCGGCACCCGCTTTTATATAAACAGACAACCATCATAGTGAGACGATAATATTTAATAATACATGTCTTTAGACTTCACCAACGACATGTTAACTGTCCGAATTCCAAATAGCGATCCTTTAAAATCGTTTCCCAAAAACACACACATTACTGAAGTCATGTGACTTATCTCTTTTCTCCGTTGTGTTTGGCTTCTATTTGAAAATTTAATATTTTTCAAATTAAAAGTCAGTTATTACAAGGTTTATTTTAAATAAATAAATATATATTATAATGTATTTCGACCAATCGTAATCTAGACATTCTAATTAAAAGTTTCGTTAAAATTCAAAACTTTAACCATTTCTTGAATAATTGTCTGGACATTTAAACACACAAAAATGAAAAATTGCGGTGTTTTTACCTAAGGGTAAGTATACACTTGCGCGCCGGGTGCACCATGTTCGTCAGATTTGTAAGGGGTTTTAAGGTGCGCGCGCGCACCACGACCCACTCATTGTCGGTTTCTTCCACAAGCACTTTTGATGGTTCGCTGTTCAGATTTGGACGGGAGCGTGAGAGTTTCGTTGTTTTCTGCGCGCACCTGTAGGTATTATTTTATGAATTATGTAGTACTATTGGCCGATACCGAGGAGATACTAAAGGACAACACGCACATACTATTGAATAACACTAAGAAATTAGGACTGGAAGTAAATATCAATAAAACTAAATATATGGTCACACGTAGAAATACATTATATAATGGAAATGGACAGCTAATGACAAATGAGGGAAATTCTGAGGAAGTGGCTGAATTCAAATACCTAGGAACAATAATCACAATTAGGAATGAGATGCACAAAGAAATTAAACCTAGGCTCAATTATGGAAATGCGTGCTGTTATGCATTACAGAGACTTTTGATGTCCCAACTCCTTTAAAAAAAACGTTAAACTGAAAATATATAAAACTATTATTCTACCAGTTATATTATATGGGTGCGAAACATGGACTCTTACTTTAAGGGAGGAAAGGACATTACGAGTATTTGAAAATAAAGTTCTTAGGAAAATTTTTGGACCAAAGAAAGAATGGAGAAGACTACATAGCAATGAACTATATGATCTTTATAGGAAGCCAGATATAATAAGAATAGTTAAGTCTCGTAGACTGCGATGGGCAAGACATGTGGCACGTATGGGGAATGAAAGACTTACATGGAAGCTTCTTGTAGGAAAACCAGGGGGAAAACACCCAGTTGGTAGACCACGAATGAGGTGGGAGATTAACATTAACTATGATTTGAGGGAAGTACATTGTACAGGGAATGATTAGAAACATTAGCTCACGATAGGGATGCAAGGAGAGCTTATGTCTACGCGGCCATGAACCTACGGGTTTGATAGTGCCAGTGAGTAAGTAAGTACATATAAGATCAGATGGAAATATTTCCGGATATATGCAAGAAGAAGGTGATTTCTTTACTTCCTTCTTACCGGCGTGGCGTGAGAAAAGTAAACTAAAAAGCAGCCAAGGTAAGTTGTAATATAAGTTGCGGCGCGCAAGTGTAAACGCACCTTAACACTCACAGTGAACAGTGATGGGTAATTCGAGAGTGAGTCGTTTAAAAAGAACGCTTCACTACTGTGAAGTGTCAAAAAGTTACTCACTTTTAGTGAACTGCCAGTTCAGAGTTCACTACTGCTACTTAAAATTAAAATTTACTTTTTATTTCAAACCATTGGCTGCAATAATACCTATTATTATTTCAAACTCTAGATGTCTCACTCCAAATCAACTTTCACTCAATCGTTGATTACTCTACATTTCCCGGCCCATCGACCTTGCATGTCCCCGCCTCTTTCCTACGTCATCCATATCGTTCGTACCGCAGTGAGTATCTGGCAGGAACGAACTATCTTGCCTGAGTGAACTGCCATAGAGGAACGAACTATCTTGCCTGAGTGAACTGCCATAGAGGAACGAACTATCTTGCCTGCGTGAACTGCCATAGAGGAACGAACTATCTTGGAAGCCTGAAGTGCCTTAAATGAACGAAGTGGTATCAAAGAACGAACTACCTTGGAAGAGTGAAGTGCCTTAGATGAACGAAGTGGTATCAAAGAACGAACTATCTTAGAAGAGTGAAGTGTTTTAGATGAACGAAGTGGTATCAATGAACGAACTACCTTGGAAGAGCGAAGTGTCTTAGATGAAGGAAGTGGTATCAAAGAACGAACTACCTTGGAAGAGTGAAGTGTCTTAGATGAAGGAACTACCTTGACAGAGTGAACTGGCTTTAAAGATTCAGTTGTACTTCAAACTCTCAACATTCGACACGCTCATTCATTCAGTACATGTACATTATGACACCTTCCCGCCTCTTGCTTACGTCATCACTCATACGCAGCATTACTCAGGGATTACTCCTTTTAATCTACGGCATTACTAACGCTACAAATCTAATGTAATCTAATATTACAATCACTTTAAATTTTATTTACTGGAATTCCGAAAGTATTTAATCCATTTTATCCAAGTTTTAAAACAACATATTTACTAGGTTTACATAAAGCTGTTGCAAAATTTAGTAAAAATATTACCTTGCTAAACATTTAAAGCGAATATGCCGTGTTAAGGTAGACCAAGAATGAGGGAGAATAACATTAACTATGATTTGAGGGAAGTAGATTATACAGGGAATGATTGGAAAGCATTAGATCAGGATAGGGATATATGGATAGCTTATGTCCGCGCGACCATGAACCTACGGGTTCGATAGTGCCAGTGAGTAAGAGTAAGTAAGTTTAAAAGCATCCCGCCCCCTGAATGAAACTGTGCTTAGAACAAAAGTTACACTTTTCTTTACCATCGCCTAAATTTTTTCTTGATCGCGAATTAGAAGCCTTTCTGTAAAAGTGCACACACAATGCTAAATTTTGTTGGCCTACCCAGTATTCACCCTCTTTATATTTTTAGTTTAGGGGTTGTAGATTAAGATCAAGTAATTGCCAATAGTACGATTTTGCATATTTTTTTCTTTTTAAAGAACTAATATGCAAATAATATGTGTAAATAACACATATATGCGAAACATGGACTCTTACTTTAAGGGAGGAAAGGAGATTACGAGTATTTGAGAATAAAGTTCTTAGGAAAATTTTTGGACCAAAGAGAGATGAACAGACAGGTGAATGGAGAAGACTACATAACAATGAACAACATCGTCTTTATAGGAAGCCAAATATAATAAGAACAGTTAAGTCTCGTAGACTGCGATGGGCAGGACATGTTGCGCGTATGGGGAATGGAAGACGTGCATGGAAACTTCTTGTAGGAAAGCCAGAAGGAAAACGCCCAGTTGGTAGACCAAGAATGAGGTGGGAGAACAACATTAACTATGATTTGAGGGAAGTAGATTATACAGGGAATGTTTGGAAAACATTAGCTCAGGATAGGAATGTATGGAGAGCTTATGTCCGTGCGGCCATGAATCTACGGGTTCGATAGTGCCAGTGAGTAAGTAAGTAAGTAAATAATACATATATAAATTAAATTAAATATATCTTCCTTAAAAGTTTTAAAATACTCCATACATTTTTTTTTCAAATTATAGAGTTACGGTTTTGTTTTTTTTAATGACATTTACAACTTGAAATAAAATTTGTAAACATTGAAAATCTGTATATAAATAAAATTATGCAAATAATACAGTTATAATAGAAATAAAAAGTAGGTATAAATAATTATAAAATAAACAAAAGTATGGTAGCAGTCATATTAGAATTTTTCATACTAAAATAAATTAAAATAGAATTTACAGAACTATTTCCGTTTATCTTTAAAATTCACAGCTACCATGTGGTTGGTTAATGTCAAGTCACCCCATGTTCGTGTCTTCGTGCTTCCCCCTCCAGCCCAGCTTCGCTGAATTTTGTGTGAACGAACTAGTTGAATTGAATGGTTCACAGAAGTGAGTGCGAGTGAACGAAATACTTCTCGAAAAGAACTGGTTTGGCACAACGCTACACTGAAGGACACATTAATATTTGAAGAGAAAAAAATTCGCTCAAACTGGGATTTGAACCCAAGGTAACTGGTTTTACGTACCAGAGCATTATACCTCTATGCTACCTAGGCATCACATTCTAAAAAGAAAATTTTCTCTCCCATATATTTTAACACTACCAATAAAGCTTATATGCTACGTTTTTATTTCAATTTATTACTCACCCTGAAGGGCAAATACATGTTTAAAGAGACAATTTTTCGCCCAAACTAGGATTTGAACCTAAGGTTTTACGTACCAGCGCGCTAGACCACTATGCTACCTGGGTATCACACTCTAAACGGAAAATTTGTAAACCAGGGACCTTGGATTCAAATCCCAATTTGGAAGAAAAATTGTCTCTTCAAATATTAATATAACATTGATTATTTACCGATATTTAAATAACTTTAGAATTTAAATAATTGTTCATCACTTTTCCAATAAACATTTAATTAAACATAAAACATATATTTAATTAGCATGCATTTTAATAAAAAATAAATTCAATAAATTAGTCAGGGCCTAAATATCCTTCCTTAAACTATAAGTTATGCGACTGAATGAGTATAAGATAACTTTAGTTAATATTAAATGATGCAGTTGACATAAAAGAAAAGTCTCGGTATTTTTCGCTTTATTATGTCTTTTAACATAAATTATTTTAAAAAATATAATAAAAAGCTTTTCATATTACATTCAAATTTAGTTTTTTATTATTAAATCCCAAATATTAAAGCTCCGATTGACTGAATTGTTTGGTGACGTTAACAGCTGACAAAGGCATTAGCGTGTTTTAACATGATGTAATTCCTCTATCTTGGTTTGCTACATATTTATGAGTTTTTTTTTAACTATTTAGCTATTTCCAAGGGTTGTGTGTATCCTATTACAGATTCTATACTCAAAGAAAATAATATATGATATAGCCAATCACGCTACAGAAGCAAACATGCAAATTTAGTTAATTAGTTTAGTTATGGAATACGTTACGTCCTTATATCGTTTGGCATTATGTGAAGGAAATGGAGTCTCACATTTCCAATGGCCGTATGTACACATCTCTGGACACTCCATGTATTTAACTACATCTAAAGAAAAATGTTTTGGCCTCCACGTTAAGACGTCTACATAAAGGAGCGTTTTTAGCTTCAACTGGATGAAGTTAAGGCTTAGCTAGACAGAACACTTGACTTTTCAGAGAGGACGCGAGTTAAATCATTAATAGGTTAATAGTTCAACCAAACTAGCAATACTAATAATTTTATTCACAACTATTTTATATTCATATAGCACTCTACTGAAATGTGTTCTTTTGCGAATTACACCGAACAAACTAACCCTGGGCACTGCGCTGGTGCGCTTTAGACTTTAATAAAATCAATCAATAAATTGCAAAAATAAAGTCAAAACCCCAACCACGTTTTCAGACTTGTTTCGCTGTTTCCGCGATAACTATAAAAATTGTAAAACACGATCTTGATGTAGACTTCGACAGAGGAACGAAGTGGGCTGCTAACAGCAGGATGTATGCAAAATTTACCGATTCTATTTTGGCGTTTCTCTAAAAGATAAATTAGTCAATAAACAGCTTAGTTTACTAGTTCGCCACTGTCACTTTTGTCCGTAAAAGCAGCTCTCTCTAATAATAACCACCTGTTCAGTCACAACCTCGAGTCATTTACCTCGCACTTACACTCGGAGTAATTGTACCTTTTTATTATTATTTTCATTTAGAGTTATAACTTGTCAACATGTGTCTAGAATACAAGTTTTCAAAGTCCCACTTTCTCTGACCCGGTTTTGGATCGCGCTATAAGTAGCAGACGGTGTCCCAAACTAATCGACCTTCAAGCAGACAGATTACAAGTTTGTTAAGAAAAAAAATGCTTATTCATCAATATAAGTTGCACTTTCTCACTTTCATAATTAAAAACACCGCAAGGCATCGCTTTTCGTTTTACAATACATTTTGCATACTTTTCATTCATTCATTCTGAAACCCCGAAATGAGTATTCAAGTCCACTCAATCTCTTATGAATATTTATTTTACCACAGAATTTGGTGTGTATGTTTATTCAATCCAAGAATATATATATATATATATATATATATATATATGACACCACCATCACCCCCCTCAGTTAATAAATCTAACAACTCTTACGATCAGTTTCACCAACAAAGGTAACTGTATTACGCCAGTTTAAGCTATGAATTATATATGGGGAAAACTGGCGTAATACAGTTACGTCTGTTGGTGAAACTGACCCTTACTGTTTAACGCCATCTGTTGGACGATCAGTCCACGATAGACAATTCCCCCCCCCCCCTCCTATGAATACAAATTATAATTTGTTTAGATATTCTGCGATATGGAATTATATTTACTTACCGAAGCTAGTTTTGCGTATAATTTTGAAGATACCCGGCTATAGATATATTTTAATTTATTTTGTTTACTTTTGCCATGACCTAAAATACTGTCATGTTTCTGGCCGTTCGGGTCAGTAATTTTATTTCAGCAGATGTTATACGTCTTTCATCTTCAAAGCCTATAGGCTTCACTAATTATAATAAAGGCTGGGTCTTGCTAAAGTATGAATAAGTCGTGTGTGTTTTTTGACATAATTTGGATAGAAAATTTGGTTAATGTAAATTTAAAATATACCTCATATTTCCTTGGGGGCACGCCGTAGCGTAGTGGTTAAGGCACTGAGCTACAAGCCGGAGGGTCGAGGGTTCAAGTCCCGTTGGGGTCAGGATTTTTAAACTGACCCAAACCCTCTGGCGGCACTATGGTACTGGGGTCGACTCAGCCTCTAAACTGAAATGAATACCAGACGCTTGTTCTGGGGTAAAGGCGGCCGTCACGCAGGGCTGACAACCCGGCTGACATAAAGTGCCGATTGTCTAGAAAAAGTGGGAGCCTTAACCTCCTACTACCCCAAGGGCCTCCTGAGGCCTGTTGTGGGTCACTTTACCTCATATTTCCAGCCTTACGGTTTATAGGCATTTATTCCATTTTCATCTTCATTTGTTTTATTGCAAAATTTTCATTTAATTACTTCTGGTTTAAGTATTTTTATAAATGTACTTGTCCTAATTCTGAATAAAAAGTGTCCTTTCTACTCCAAAAATACAATAAGAATGAGTTTTTTTCAGGATGAAATTCGTTAAAATCATCCAATTAAATCATTACTGTAGATTAACCGAGGCCGGCGCCATAGCAGAGTGGTTAAGGCAAGAAGCCTTGGCACAGCTACGGGACTTCCGCTGATTCGAGTCTCCATGTGGGAAGACATTTTTTCATGGTATTTCGGCCAGTATGGGACCGGTGTCCACTCAGCATCGTGAGGCATTTGGGTAGCTACAATAAGTAGCGGCTCCAGGTTGATAAAACCAGCTATAACGGCTGGGGACTCGACATGCTGACCACATGTCACACCTACATTGGCTGGATGATCATCTACCTCTGTGAGGCCAGCAGCCGGATGGTAGGCTAAGGACCTTCTAGGCCTGTCGCGCCAGGAGAGAGAGAGAGAGAGAGAGAGAGAGAGAGAGAGAGAGAGGGAGAGAGAGAGAGAGATAAACTGAACATTATAACTGAAGGATAAACTATTATTGTAACAATCGCAAAACAATACCAAAGAATATGGAATAGAATTTCTTGAATGTGAATCTCAGTCAGGTGGCAAAAACTCCCTTTAGGATTTTTTTTTTACATTCTCATCCTCGAATCCCATGACTGTATTTTAGCTCTCCTTAATTTTGAATTTTGGTATTGCATTAGAATGGTTGTCATCAGAGAACAGATAAGAATTGGCTGAGACACAGTTGAGGCAATGCTATAACATTGGCCAATATTTAAAAGAAAAAACCGAATATTGATTCTAGTAAATATATTTTACAATATTAAAATGTAATCATAATTTTTCAGTAAGAACATTTTTTGCCAGTTACTTTTAGTAGACTTTCTTTGTTATAATTCAGAATATTGCCATATACATTTTAGAAATAGTTTTTCATCGTTATTTCTTTTTCTATTATAAAACCCTGTAAAATAAGTAAATAACCTCAACTCGTGTCCAACTCAGGGTCGGATGGAGGGATAAGATGAGATGAAGTCCCTATAATTAGAGGTCTGTGAATTACTAGGGTGTCGGCCGAACACTCCTGACGCACTGTCACAGGGGCGAATGAACGAAACGAAATGGATGAGTATGGAGAAATAGTGGAATGAAATTCGTGGCAGGGGAAAACGGGAGAAACCCCGAGAAACACCTGTCCAAGCTCCGTTTCGTCCACCACGAACCCACATGGAGTGACCGAGACTCGATCTCGGGACCCCAGCGGTGAGAGGCGGGCGTCCAACCGCTTACAGCCATGGAACCAGTATATCATATAATTTGTGACAATTTTTCTATAATTTGCATTCATATATTAGGCTTTCTTTAGAAAATAAACCAATAGAACAAGTGATAAGATATAACTTCCTAGGTTGCGAAATATCATACACAGCGGAAACAGATATAAATAACAAACTAAATAAGTTTAATATAATTAGATAACAGGAACACTAAACGGAATTTTGAAAAATAAAGTCAGGAAAGACTCTATAATGAAATTATACAAGTCAATGACAGTGCCTATTATTACTTATGGATCCGAAACATGGACAGTGACAACACAATCAGCCAGAATACAAGCTGCTGAAATGAGATTCCCCAGACCAATAGAAGGATATCAAAAACAGACAAAAACATAACACAGAAATAAGACAACTAAAAGTAGATGAATTAAACACAACAATAGAGAAATACAGAACAAACTGGAAAGAACACTTGGAATGGATGACAGAATAGAATACCAAAAGCATCATACAGCTTTTCGCCACGAGGAAGAAGTTTGGGAAGACCAAAGAAAAGATGGAAAGGGCAGCAATTTGAAGCCGGAACAGGCTAGTAAATAAGTCTAAACTGTGAAGAAGAAGAAGGCTTTTTTTTATTATTTTGAAAGGTTTTCAAACAATTTTATAAGCAGATTTTCATTATTCTTTGTATTGTAAAAATCTGTGTTGCATAGATACCTTGTTTAGCATTTAAATTGTTAGAGGGCACGTGCAGGCAGGCAGGCAGGCGCGGCACCTGTGTTCTTTGCACGGTAAATCGTGAATCCCGTAACTCATGTCACATCGTGTAAGTTTCCTTTCACTGCAGTGCGCTAATATATCCGTATTTACAGTTTGATAATGATTAATTAACTGATAAACTTGTTTTCTAACACGGATCAAAAAGCCGACCTCTCGTTAAGTGATGACATGGATGTGTATTCTATCACTTCATCCTATTAATTGCGGTGTGGGGTTCAAATAAACACACGATAATGGAACTTCCATCTAATTACATTATTATTTTTTTTTAGAATTCTGTTATTACTGAATGTAATCATTAACTTTCGATAACTCTTTAAGAACTTCACAGAGGTTTTCAAGTCTATATTAATTAATTTAATTAAATAAATTATGGATCAAGTAAACGCCAATTCAATCGATTTTATTAATTTAATTTGTAAGGCTTTAAATCAGGATTCTATGTGCCTAAATAATGAAATTAAAGTTAAATAATTTTGTATTTTAATATTCTTCTTTAAATTTAAATTTAAATTTGATTTAAATATTTCATTGTTACTTATTGTCAAATAAAAATATATTAAAAACAATAAAAAGGTTTTACTATATACAGTTTTTTTTTAAATAGTGCTTTTAAATTGATTTAATTCATATATTTGGAGCTTGTAAGTATTTTTAAATGTAAAGTAAATGAAATATCAAACAATAAAAAATGCAAAATATACAATATGGAAATATTATAGAAAAATAAAAAAAACAATGGCTTTCATGAGCGCTCATCCAGTTCGGACCAAGATAATTTAGAAAATAAACCAATAGAACAAATGGTAAGGTATAACTTCTTAGGTTGCGAAATATCATACACAACGGAAACAGATATAAATAACAAAGTAAATAACTTTAATTATATAACAGGAACACTAAAAAGAACTTTGAAAAATAAAGCCAGAAACACTCTACAATAAAATTATACAGGACAATGGCAGTTCCTATTACACTGAGCAACAAAAATAAACTTTTTTTTTTTTTCGTCTCAGAAAGAAAAATATGTTATTCTGATAGTATTTTTCCTCCTGAATTCAAATATGATATCGGTTTTTAAGCAAGGTTTCCGAGAGGAATTTATAATTTCAAACACTTTAAATATTTTCTACATTCGTAAACTACACAATATTTCATCATTCGGACACACCTACAAAGTAAGAAATGACGATTTTCTGCTATATTTCACCTGTGGAGCATTCCTCTTGATGGTCTAACAATGATCGGCCAGCATATTAGGATTCCATTTGCCTTGATATATATTTTCCATAGCTGAAACCATTTGAGTTAGCTCATTTGGTTTTATTTTACAATGAACAAATGGACGAAAAAACGTTTATTAAAAAAAATATTTAAATCCATTAATTGAAATCGAAATAAAAAAAACTGTGGGTGATGGAGAAATTCCGAATACATATTTGAAAACACGATAAAAAAAACTACATTGAGTACAACTATTGGTACTCATGAGACAAAAATCATGTTGACCAGTGTTATCACTTATAGATCCGAAACGTGGATAATGACAACACAAAAATCTGCCAGAATACAAGCCGCTGAATTGAAATTCCTCAGACCAATAGCAAAATATCAAAGAACAGACAAAAAACACAACGCATAAATAAGACAACTAAATGTAGAGGAATTAAACCCAACAATAGTGAAATACAGAACAAACTGGAAAGAACACTTAGTAAGGATGACTGAGAATAGAATACCAAAAGCAGCATACAACTATTTACCACGAGGAAAAAGACGTTTGGGAAGACCAAAGAAAAATGGAAACGGCAGCAATTTTGAGCTGGAACAGGCTAGTAAATAAGCTTAAACCGTGAAGAAGAAGAATATTTATTTCATTGTTGTCGGAATTCCAAATGTTTCTATTAAACTTTAAAAATGAAATCTGAATAACTATATACTCTCATAATTTAAAGTAAACTAAATTGTGATTGGAATTAAAAACACACGTCTTTATTATGACCAATCGCATTTAACCTTATATTAACAAATATTAATTAAGAGTAATGTCATGTGACGTAATAATGAATTTGACAATATAACATGTTGAATCTATTCATTCTACATCAACGTTTTGTTCTGAATGGAAGCAAGAATCTCTCCGATTCTAAGATCGTAGATTATGATTTTTTATACTTGAAATGAAAGTAATCAACGTTGTGAATAAGATGAATTGATTTTAAATATATGGTGAAGAATATTACCATCAGAATTAACTGGATCTCATTGGAACTCAAGATTTGGAATAAATCTGAATTATTTCTTCAACAAACAATTTATTTAATGAAGCGTCTCCTGTATACCAACTTCCGACCCCTGAGAAGAGAATCCAGCTCTACTGCATTGTACCTAAATTAATCCCGATCTTAACCTAAACCCAACCAGAAATCATTTTGTGGACAAAAGTCCTACATCAACTTACAACGGTAAAGCACAACCTATTGCTTTTGACGAAGCGCGCTGATCTCTGTACTTACAGACGCGTGGCTTCAATTGATTTGAAGGTCGGAATTCGAATCAAATTTACCCGTACTGGTTAAATTTAGTAATCACCTTCCAGTACGAAACGTTGCAAGACTGATGCATCAATCAAATTACTATTTTACGAATTGGATCCTATCTATCTATCTTCGGGTTTTTACAGCTGCTGCCGTCTTCCCGTGCCAAACCTCCAAAGCCTACGATCTTGGGCATCTTCAATGCTTAAGCCCTCTTGCTTGCATTACTATCATCATGTTTTTCTATCATGTTAAATTTGGTCTCTCCCTTTTCTTCTTTCTGGTCGGTTGCCATTGATATAGTTTCGGCCATCGCTCATCTTCCAATTCTTAAAATATGTCCTAACCATTTTAATTCCTTCTCTTCAATTCTTTTAATTATGATTTCTTCTGCTTCCATTATGTTTCTAATTTCCTTATTTGTGATATGTTCTAATTTTCACTTTCTGACACTTCTGCCCCCTGTCGTAAAATTAATAGTTTGTAGGTCTACTACTGTATGATATACTACTATTTCGGTATCTTTCGAAATATTCATGATGAAAAAGTATTACAAAATGTTCACGAAAATCCTCAGGAGTATTTCACAATATTTGACGACGCAGTTTAACATTTTAGGTTATTAAAGTCGGGATTCATAGCTGGACGTGAAAGTACTGACATTTCTAGTCAAATGTCTTCATTTTGGCCTTTAGTTTTCTTTCATGTTTCGTAAATCTATTTTGTTACACTGTGTACGGTAAAGTATAATAGTCTAGTTATAGTTAGCTTAATACGTTCGTTTTATTTATCAATTGAGGGATGTAGTGAGAGAGGGAGCTATGCCACTTTGACAAGAAATGGAAATAAATTGGGTTTTATATTACAACTTTATTTCTACAATAAAGGGACAACTTTTTTCCTTAACTTATTGTCATGTAAACTATGGAAAAGAAAATATATATATAAATTTTAATATAAATAGCACTGATTAATTACTTCCATTTCTTCTCAAAGTGGCATAGATCCCTCTCTCACTAGACTCCTCAATTTATTATTGGTATTTAATTTTAAAAAAATGTATTTTAACTATTTCATATTTTATAAACTATCAAAAATTATTCCAAATAGACAGGATGAGAAAACCTGATGGCCTTAACTCTAAAGATACATGAATTAATTTAAACTAATCATTGCTTTACTTCCCTTCCAAAAGAAGTCATACACAGAATTTTTACATAAAAATATCGCCCCTTTTCGAATTCAAACATGCGAATCTCACACGGGAACTATCAATGTTGATACTAGTAAAATTGATGGTAAGTTTCCGTTGAGGTGTTAATTCACAGTAATATAATGTACGGTTAAAAACTATAAAATAGTTATCTTGTAGGTCGTCTCCTCAACTTAAGTTATTTTAAAACTCTGTAGGCCTTTCGGGACTAGTCCGTACGGACCTAATGCATTCTGTGGTGATGGGACTAGTCCCGAAAGGCCTACAGAGTTTTAAAATAACTTAAGTTGAGGAGACGGGCCTACAAGGTAACTATTTTATAGTTTTTAACCCTGCATTATATTACTGTGAACTATCAATGTTCTCATATCAAAACCTATCTTGAAATGTTCACGATAGTATCTTTAAAATGTTTTGAAAAAAAATATATATATAGTTGTGAGTTTTAACTGAAATAGGAATCGTGGCCCCAATTTCTTGGGGGGGGGGGAGAAAGAAAGCAGTGAAATTTAAACGTTGCAGTCGAAAAGCCCTTGATGGAGATGGAAATGACTGCTTGGATACAAAAAACACCGCAAATGGAATTGTCCAAGGCCTACTGTCAAGCTATCACGCTACAAAATACGTATTCCGGTCTTCAACTCAAGATCTTGTAGTTGAAACTCGCAGCTAATACATAGGATAGCTCCCCTGTTAGATCTACGGACGAGCAGATAGCCCTAAATCCAAGATAACTAACCATCACAAAGAAACTCTAGAAAAAATCATAAAATGAACAGTATGCCCAAATAATATGTTCTATTTCTCCGGATTAAGATATGCCTTACAAACAAATTGGAGTTAACTTCTAATAAATTGTAGCCTACAATTGAGACAAGCATTATCAGTAATATTCGTCACAGATGATACCATACACAATTTATTGCAATAAGTAAGAACAGAGTTAAATATATATCCATTGAATGAGCAAATCAGAGAATATAGAGAGAAATGGTTTACACATGTGGAAAGAATGAATGTATCAAGATTACCAAGAGCAGCATTCAACTACAAGCCAAGAGGTTCAAGGAATGTAGGAAGGCCAGTGAAAAGATGGACAGAACAACTGTGAGGCGGAACAGGCAATTTGCCTAGCCCGTGAAATGAAGAAGAAGAAGTATCACGAATTTAATGTTGCTGATTAAAATTCATTCCAGTTGGCAAACAATCTTGTTCTCATTGAAAACAAATTTATCCCATGTTAATATTAATATAAAAGCCTATAACTTACAGGCCCATGTCAACATGGAGGCCTTATTTAGTCATATTATGTTATAAATATGTTCAACTAGTCAACAATATTCAATTAATACCATGACAGGCACATTTAAATAAAATGTGCCTTGTGATTTATTAAATATGCAAATAAAAACTTGTTCATATGGCCTGTAGTCCAAAACTAGCCAACATTCTTTTGCGTTATTATTATCATTGCCGGCCGCGGAAGTCTGGTGGTTATGTTCTTTGCCTCCAGTCATGAGGGTCGCAGGTTCAAACCCAGCAAAGGTCGATCGATTTTTTAGGATGAAAAATTCCAAGGGACAAATCCTGGGAAGGAACTTAAGCAGTTGGTTCCAAGTCTGAAAATATTCGGGCTCATAAAAGAACCTCATGTTGAACAAAAAGGCCTCTGAGTTAAATTTAACCTATCTTCATCTATCAGATTAATACTTTAGTTTCCTACTAGAAGTCGCCTCGAGGCGATATGTCCCTTGCTGACATATGTAAGGAAATAAGCATAACTAAATGTGTCTGTTAAGAAACTTCCCACTAGAAAAGCACCCATGTCCCCGCGGTGGGACGAACGGGATCAATATAATTAATATTATTATCATCATTATTATTATCAGTCAACCCCCGTAGTCTAGGAGGACGTCGTTGTCTCGCAACCAGTTCGAACCCGGTCAGAATAAGTTTTCTGGGCGAAGTTTCCTCGGAATTTTTTCATCTATAAGAAACATAATATGAGGAATTATTAAGGCCCAAATAGTCTTCGAATACCATCTGCCATAATAATCATCCATATCATATTCGCATTGTTCAGTATGTATATATGAGTGAATGTGAGTCTTACCTAGTTGTCTCAGAGGTTGACCAGACAATGAGCTGATCACTCATCCTGGAGGAACCCTATGTCCTTGTATAGTAAAAAAAGTTATGTATACGATTCCTAGTATACAGGTCGTGTCCCTGTAAAATATGTCAGGAGAGAGAAACTTAAAAGTACGCATAAAGGGAAAGGAAAAGAAAGAAAGAAAATAATAATTATTTTTATAAACTTCAAATTGCTTACTTAATGTTAAGAAATATTGCACCTTTTTTTTTTCTTTTCAATGTTTAGAAATATAGAGCGAGATTTATACGAAGAAAATTATACCAAAATATGAAATCGTAAAAAAATATGAAAATTAGATCTATGACACAAAAATATAACGAATCTATCTTTTTAAAACTTTTACATATATTTATATACATAGGCCCTTTATAATTTTTATGTATACCAGCACATAAATGAGACAAGCAGACCTCTTTTATGGCTCCAGAAATCAAGTTGTACACTGTATTTCCATTTTTAATTAGATTTTTCAATAAATTTGAGCCAATATAAAATATGTTAGTGATTTGAAGCAATTTTAGTTGTTTAACGTATTAAGCTACAAACCGAAAAGTCCAAAAGTCCCGATATGGTCAAGATTTTTAGCTGGACCAGACCTTCTGCTGGCATTATGGCCCTGAGGTCGACTTGTCTCATAGATTCTAGGGGCATAGGTGGCCGTCAGGTAGGGGACGAAAATCCAGCAGATGTTCCGTGCCGATTGTCTAGAAAGATGGGAGCTTCAAACTCCCACTACCCCAAGGGCCCCAAGTCTATAGTGGGATAATTTTATTTTAATATATCAATACTGGTAGGTTCTATTATATATAACTAACTCACTGGCACTATCAAACCCATAGGTTCA
This sequence comes from Diploptera punctata, assembly GCA_030220185.1. Taxonomy (NCBI): domain Eukaryota; kingdom Metazoa; phylum Arthropoda; class Insecta; order Blattodea; family Blaberidae; genus Diploptera; species Diploptera punctata. The sequence goes on from JASPKZ010009151.1 coordinate 31,718, forward strand.
TGCCCGCTCGGACATAAGCTTTCCATACATCCCTATCCTGAGCCAATGTTTTCCAATCATCCCCTGAATAATCTGATTCCCTCAAATCATAGTTAATGTTATCATTCCACCTCATTCTTGGTCTACCAACTGGGTGTTTTCCTACAAGAAGCTTCCATGCACGCATTTCATTCCCCATTCGTGCCACATGTCCTGTCCACCCCGAGAGCTGTGCCGTCGGTAGCATTGCTGCCGATAGGGTTACCCATGCCGGACTGGTCGAAGGTGATAAGCCAGACGAAAAAAGTACCTTGGTCGAAAGAGTGACGATCTTTCACCATAAAATACAACCATCCAGAAATGCGGACATGGGTTTAACTGGGGTAAATTTTCTATTATTGGCATATATACAGGGCAAGTCAAAATGTTGTGCAGGTTTTCAGAAATTTATTATGTGAAATGTAATGAACATATAATATTGTGAGACATATTGTATGAAAGGTAAACTCTCAAAGTTTTTTTTTTTAAATATTCACAGATGTTCTATGTGAGCACCTTTTGTTACACGACAGATGTCAAGCCGATATTCAATCTCCTGCCAAACTTTCTGTAGCAGTCCGCGGTCGATATCAGCAATGGCTGCTGTGATGCGGGCACGCAGTTCATGCAGTGTTGTTGGAAGTGGTGGTACGTAAACATGATCCTTTACAAGACCCCCCTCATGAAAGAAATCACACGGGGTTAGATCTGGTGAACGAGGTGGCCAATGAATGAGTTGTTGATCACCCTGAGATGCACGGCCTATCCAGCGTTGTGGTAAAGCCGTATTCAAATGGTCTCGAACACTGCCATGGTAATGTGGAGGGGCACCATCCAACTGCAGAATGAAATCTGGACTATCCGCTTCAAGCTACGGAAGGAGCCATTGTTGTAGCATATCAAGGAAAACATGTCGTTCACAGTACGTTCATGAAAGAAAAAGGGCCCATAAAACCTTTGCATGGGAAATGGCACAAAAGACATTCACTTTCGGAGAATCGCGTTGATGTTCCAGAGTTGCATGGGGGTTACCAGTTTCCCAAATCCTTACATGTGTCTATTCACTTTTCCTGAAAGGTGGAAAGTCGCTTCATCACTGTAAACTACCCTCTCATGGAACTCATTCTCTTCCATTAACGCGAGAAAATCAACACAGAAGGACGCTCGCAAAGCATAATCGGCGGGTTTTAAGGCTTGAACCAGTTGCAAGTGGTAGGGTTTCATCTGTAAACGTTTCCGGAGAATCCGCCATACAGTTTTTTGTGGTAGTTGAAGTTCTGTCGCTCCCCGGTAGGTGGATTTCTGTGGACTCCGCACGAAGCATGTGCGAACGCGTTCGACTGTATCTTCACTCGTCGACGGACGGCCAGTCGATTTTCGTTTACAGATACAGCCTGAATCCCTAAATTGTGTGTACCACTTACGAATGGATCTCCCATCCGGCGGGTCTTTATCGTATCTGGTACGGAAATGTCGTTGAACACTAGTCACAGAGTTGTTTACATGGTATCAATCACACACAGAAAGACTTCTGATCCCCAGTCAAACGCCATTTTTCCTTTACTGCTCTGCTGTTGACATCTTGCGGGTGAACGCGGAACTTTAGAAGTGGACAACTAAACTTTGAGAGTTTACCTTTCATACAATATGTCTCACGATATTATATGTTCATTACATTTCACATAATAAATTTCTGAAAACCTGCACAACATTTTGACTTGCACTGTATATATATATATATATATATATATATATATATATATAGTATATATATATACAGAGTGTTTCTATATTAGACCAACAAACTTCATCGAAGCGTAATTTGTTAAGGAACCTATAGGATGTGTCGCTTCGTTTCAGTGCAAGGGGGGTCTTAGAGGAAGGGATGGAAGGAACTAGATACGTGCAGGTAACTAGTCATTCTGTGTCGCATACTTCGGTGTGTTAATCCAAATACTTTACAGAAAAGCAGAAACAAACTTACTTAATTCTAAAAAAAAAAAAAAAAAAAAAAACTCACCTAGTGTTGCATTGTCAGGATGGATCCAGTTTATTATCCCATCATAAGTGCTGGAACAAACGTCCATTGACATCCAGACAACAGTGAACCGACGTGCATTACTTTGCCATACCCTTCTAAAGATGCTAGGAGTTTTTATTTCAGCTGCTGCGCTGACAATGCGTGCTATAAGATCTTCTTCAGGATCAATATCGGTTTCTACATGCCTTCATGTAGCCTCACAAATAGAAATCTAAACAGGTCAGGCTAGCGTGTCGGCCAGGCAGTGGGCTCACCCATACCTATCCAACGAGCGCCAAATGTAGTTGTCAGATAGCCACGACTTCATTCCCAAAGTGAGGTGGTGCCCCGTTATGTTGAAATCACATGCTGTGTCTGATGTTCAGAGCTACTAGCTAAGACACATTGCACTGTGATGTACAGTATGTACATAACAGAATGAGGTTCACCCACCATCCCCTACGGATAACAACAGAACGTACCAATGGAAGTAAACAAACTTGTAATTGATACCTAATGCTGAGCTCCGGAAGTAAACAAACCAAGCGATAGTAGTAATGACAACCGCTCTTGGATTGAAAGAGTGTTTATGCGTTTCTTCAAACCCTTCCTGTAAGATCCCTCTGGCACAGAAACAAAGCGTCACAGGCCATAGGTTACTTAACAAAATATGCTTCAACGAAGGTTATCTATCTGGCCCCATACTTTGTCGGTCTAATTTAGGAACATTATATATATATATATATATATATATATATAAGTTATATATATATATAGCACAATCAATTAAATCTTTAGAGAATAAGGAAGGCTTACAACTGAATGGTATTAATAAGCTGTTAGTTTATGTGATGATGTGGTACTACTGGCCGATAGCAAGGAGATACTAAAGGCCAACACGCACACACTATTGAGTAACACTAAGAAATTAGGACTGGAAGTAAATATCAGTAAAACTAAATATATGGTCACACGTAGAAATACATTATATAATGGAAATGGACAGCTAATGACAAATGAGGGAAATTTTGAGGAATTGGCTGAATTCAAATACCTAGGAACAATAATCACAAATAGGAATGAGATGCACAAAGAAATTAAAACATAGGCTCAATTCTGGAAATGCATGCTATTATGCATTGCAGAGACTTTTGATGTCCCAACTCCTTTCAAAAAACGTTAAGCTGAAAATATATAAAACTATTATTCTACCAGTTATATTATATGGGTGCGAAACATGGACTCTTACTTTAAGGGAGGAAAGGAGATTACGAGTATTTGAGAATAAAGTTCTTAGGAAAATTTTTGGACCAAAGAGAGATGAACAGACAGGTGAATGGAGAAGACTACATAACAATGAACTACATGGTCTTTATAGGAAGCCAGATATAATAAGAACAGTTAAGTCCCGTAGACTGCGATGGGCAGGACATGTTGCGCGTATGGGGAATGAAAGAAGTGCATGGAAACTTCTTGTAGGAAAGCCAGAAGGAAAACGCCCAGTTGGTAGACCAAGAATGAGGTGGGAGAACAACATTAACTATGATTTGAGGGAAGTAGATTATACAGGAAATGATTGGAAAGCATTAGCTCAGGATAGGGATGTATGGAGAGCTTATGTCCGCGCGGCCATGAACCTACGGGTTCGATAGTGCCAGTGAGTAAGTAAGTACAATCAATTAATTTATGCAATGACATTTAATTAGGAAATCCAAAAAATATACCGACTACACCACTAACTATATAGTCACTCTGAACATAAAGAGAACGCAACTGTTTAGGAAACTTCTTTTTTATTGTGTTGAATACTAACGTCTTTGTAAATACTGGACAATTTTCACAAAACTCTGTATTTGGATCGTAAAATAAAATTTTGTTCACGAAAAATGTTAAGTTAATGATACAAGCTGGTAGTACTAAAAAAGTAATAATAATAATCATCATCATCTGCATTCATGGATTAGGTCTGTTGACCCGTTCCGACTTCAGCCCAGATCTTTCTAGGTCTGCCCACATCTCGTGTGCCTTTAGGTTTGTATTTTGTTATTTGTTTTGGATATCTATCTTCATTCATTCTGTCTGTGTTGCTTCCATTTTTGTCTATATGTATCTATTTGATCAGTTATTGCAAAGTGTTCCAGTAACAGAGTGGTAACCCTTGAAAGAGGTAGTCCATTCCAGGGAGTAGGCGCCCCTGCCCTTTTGTGAGCTCCAGGTCCCACTCGCCCAGTGGGTAGTACCTGGGTAGGGCCCCGTCCACAGGGTTACGTGGGGAGAAGAGAAGTCCCCAAAGCCGTAGTGAAGGCAACTTCTCTAGGAGACGAACACTCCGAAATTGCAGTTCCCTGACCTCCAGGAAGAGAGGGTTTTGGCTAGAGGCTAGTAACCTCTACTAGTAAAAGGTAACTTACTCATAAACTTCAGCAGAAGAAAAGCCGGATTGATATAAATAATAATAATAATAATAATAATAATAATAATAATAATAATAATAAAATAATAATAATAATAATAATAATAATAATAATAATAATAATAATAATAATAATAATAAAAATAATAATTCCATGGCGCGATAGGCCTAGAAGGCCCTTAGCTTACCAGCCGGCTGCTAGCTTCACTTACACATGTGTCAATCACAGAGGTAGATGATCATTAGCCAGTATTAGGGTGACATGTGGTCAGCATGCCAAGTCCCTCAGCCGTTATAGCTGATCTCCTCAACCAGGAACTGCTACCTATAGTAGGTACCCAAATCCTCGCGATGTTGGGTGGGCACCGGTCCCATACTGGCCGAAATATCAAGAGAAAATGTCTTCCCCCATGGAGACCCGAACCAGCGCAAAATTGTAGAACATAAAAACGTGAAACATAATTGCATGAACGTCATGAGGTAAGTAATAAAGTAATTAATTATTATAACGAATTCATTTCCTGGCGACCCTTATTACAATAATGTATTCACAAAGTAACTAGAGTAATGAAGGTGCAACATCCGCCCCATAACAACTTACACGTTTCACATGTATTCCACTGTAGCTTATTAAATAAGCCAGAACATTTACACTGATTGCAAAATCTACTTGAGCTTAGTTGTTTTTCTAGTTCTATACTGTAATTTAACATTCAATAAACATGTTCATTCATAATATATAAAAAACACTAGTTGAGAATTTTTTTAATGGGAAAACGTGAATGCTTGCAATATTTGCTATGAATTTAATTCCCATAACTCATCGCAGTACCTGATTTCTTCAAAATGTTTTACGCGCCGTTAGTTACGTAATAAACTTACGTAAGTTAACATTTTCAACAAATGAATGGAGACACTTCTTCATCCTGTTCATTGCGCAACTCAGAGTTCATTTGTTAAAACATGTGTCATAATCTATCCGTCTAACCAGGACATTGATTAATTATCACCAGTGTACATGAATATTCACATTAAAGATTACTAAAAACGTTTTTTATATATTTGAACAAAGTTTAAGCATAACAATTGTAATTATAATAATTTGAATAGATTTTTTTTATTTATACACATTGTGTGACATTCTTATTTATTATTATTTTTATCGGACACAGAATATCAAGTTATTTTTCTTTATTATGGAATTTTGTACCTGGAGATATTTTCAATACTCGATAAACTAGAAAAGCATAAATATCGATGGAAAGAATATTTAGACAGAATGGACAATGCAAGATTACTCAAAACAATCAACATCTACAAACCGCGTGGAAAAATATATTTGGGACGGTCAAGAATACGATGGACTTGAGACCCGATCAGGTCGCATTGACCTAATCCTGGAAAGGAAGAAGAAGAATGAAATGTTGTACATGTATGTATTTTTAAGTCCTGCGCCGTAGCCGAGTGGTTAAGGCAAGATGCCTTGGCGCAGAGCTATGGGACTTGTGCTGGTTCGAGTCCTCAAGGGGGAAGAAATTTTCTCATGGAATTTCGGCCAGTATGGGACCGGTGCCCACTCAGCATCGTGAAGCATTTGGGTAGCTACAATAAGTAGCGACTCCTGGTTTAGAGAACCAGCTATAATGGCTGGGGGACTCGACATTCTGACCACATGTCAACCCTACACTGGCTTATGATCATCTACCTCTATGATTAACACATGTGGATGTGAGTCCAGCAGCCGGCTGGTAGGTCAAGGACCTTCTAGGCCGGTTGCGCTTGGAGTTTATGTATTTTAAAGATTTTTACAAAGATATCTCACACAATCAAGCCACTGAAATGAAATTTTTAAGATCCGTAAAAGGATATACACGCATGGATAGATTACACAACGAATCAATAAGAAATGAACTCAAGATATTTTCAATAGTTGATAAACTAAAAGAGCACCAATGGAAAGATAATTTTAGACAGAATGGACAATACAAGATTACCCAAAAAGATCAACACCTACAAACCACATGGAAAAAGATCTTTGGGACGGCCAAGGAAACAATGGACTTGAGACCGGAACAGGTCGCATTGACCTAATCCTGGAAAGGAAGAAGAAGAAGAAAGATTTTTTTACAATTATTAATTTGCGTCCATTAATAGAGATAATATTCGTTCTGATTCAAAACCTGGAAATGGTGATCTAAAGTGTTCGGTTCGGGGTAGGTAAAATGGATAGTTATTATTCAGAAGGGTAAAGCATTTGATCAACGGAATTCTGTAGCGTCCTAAAAAAACCAACAACCACAATTAAACAAACAAAAATAAGAATAAGAGGAGTAACAAAATAAAAACAAAAAAGAACATAAATAACAAGAACAAAATGAACAAGTGCAATAACAAGAGGAAAAATAATGTATAAAAATAAAAATCTATTGATAAAAATCAAGTAGCGGAAGATTCATTAGTATAGATATATTTTTACAGAACAAAAAAAAAGTTTAAAAATAGATGAGTTGCATAGTTTACCGTTGCTAGCTGGAATGTGAATCGTATTGTGCTCGAGGGAGGCACATTACGACATTTTAATCCCCCTTTTCATTATTGTCCCCTCGAGAATATGAAGTTTGCATTTACGTCTCTATACAGCGTGCTTAATGATGCGGAATTTGAAACTCTACTACAACCCTCATGTGAAGGAATGTGCGCGTATATTATGTTCGGATATATAACGATTATAATCGATACTATGGTGATCATACTGTCTGCAGCAAACAGCCACGGTCACTCGCATCAATACTATATGGAGGACATTGTTATAGGTATAACTAATGCTTGCTCCAATTCGAAACGGTGAAATTTATTAACAAAATTACATACGCGCACGCACACACACAGTGTTTATCTAACTTGCATGATAAACATTATAGAAATGGTGTTTTAGGATGGAAAAATACAAGGAGCAAGTTCCCTGGGAGGGACATTAAGCCGTGGGTCTCGAGTCTGAAGATTTTCAGGTTTGTAAAAGATCCTTAAGCCTGAATAAAAAGGCCTCTAAGCAAAATTGACCGATCTCAACTTCCCAGTAATACCTTAGTTGCCTGCCAGATGTATCATTGAGTCGGTATGTTGACTGCATACCATTCATAACATCTATGGGTAAATAAGGTAACTAAATTAACTTGGTCTAGTGGCTCCTAACAAAAGAGAGACTGTAGCTCAACATTGGGCTGCGCCTTTATAGAGATGGTAGAGGATTACAAACTGAGCATTTTGAGATAAGGCACCGACCAACGGTCAGAAATACAATTACAAAATAAGAATAAATAAGAATTCTTCAACTTATTAATACGAGAGACTGAATCGCCCAAGCCAAATAGAACTACCAAAGAGAAAAATAATGTATTGTTATATTGTGCTGCATTGAATGGAGTCTGTCTATTTGCCCGTGTAATCATGAAATACAAGATTAATAGGAATATTTGTGGCGATTATGGAGAGTACAGCAACTACAACCCCAATCATTTTACGTTTCTATGAGTGAAATGGGGGAAAACACATAACAATACAATTAAAAGGGAGATATGTAAAATGAAAAATACAAATATGAAAAGTACTAAAAAAGTTTTCACGGGTGTGGTCGGTTTCACCTCCCGTGACGTTGAAAAAGGACACATAGGCCTATATCTGAATACAGGTTCCCTATCTCAAAATTCTCCATGTATACTCTGCATAATATCATCATCATCATCATCATAGTACATTCACGAATTTAGGCCATTTGTTGACCTGTTTCGGCCTCAAGAGAAACACCATCCAGAAGTCTTTTGAGTGGACGTCCTGGTCTTCTTCTTCCTGCAGGTTGATATCTTAACATTTGTTTGGGTATTCTGTGATCTTCCATTCGATGAACATGTTGCATCCATCTTGACTTATAATCAGAAATTTTGTTTTCTAAAGATTCCATGTGTAATTCTTCTAAGATGTCTTCATTTTTTTTGTGATCTAGTAGTGTGTATCCTGCAGTCCTCCGAAGATATCTCATTTCAGCAGATCTAAGTCTCTGTATATCCTTCTGTTTCAACGTCCATACTTCGCTACCATACAAAAGAGTTGGAAGAGCCAGTGTTTTATACACTTTCAGTCTTGAATGCTTTTGGACTAACTGTGGCTTGAAGATAGAATTTATTAACCCTAAAATTCTTAAAAATTTAGATATTTTTGCATTTACATCCTTTTCTTCTTCATATGAGATATTGCATCCTAGATATGTAAAATTATTCACCTGCTCCAAAATTTTATTGTCCAGTACAATTTTACTTCTGACAGGATCTACACCTTGAAATGCCATAATTTTTTGTTTTTTCTGTAGATATCTTTAATCCATATTCTTCTGTAATTTTGTTAAGTTCATACAGACCTTTCTGTAGATTATCTTCGGAATTTGCTATTATTATTTGGTCATCTGCAAACAATATGGTGTTTAATTTTCTATTTTCTGATATTCTTATTCCAAATTTATATGTTTTGTTCCAGCAACATATTACTTCATTGATATAAATTGCAAAAAGTGTTGGGGATAGGGGGCAGCCTTGTCTCACACCACGATTTATAATTCCTTCTTCAGAAAATCTGTTATTTAATTTAATCTTTATGGTGTTGTCTTTGTAAATATTTTGTATATTCTGCCGAAGTAAATTTGGTATATTTCTGTCTTCCAATATATTTAAGAGTTTTGATCTCTTGACTGTGTTCGAATGCTTTTTTCAAAATCCATGAAAGCAAAATGTGTTTCTAAGTTGAATTCTCTTCTTTTTTCAAGCAATAGTTTAACAGAAAATGCATGAATCAATACAAGATCGTCCTTTCCTAAATCCATTTTGACATTCCATAAGGAATTTTTCACTGAAACTTTTCAATTTCCCATTTAAAATGTCTGCATAAATTTTGTAGCATGTGTTTAACAAACTGATCCCCTATAGTTGTCCATTTTTCTCTTGTCTCCTTTCTTGAACAGGGGTATAACAATGCTTGTCTTCCATTCTTGTGGTATATCTGCATTTTTGAATACATTATTAAAGAAGGACAACAGTCTTTTCATGGAACTGTTTGCCTGCATATTTGTACAATTCAGAATTCAAGCCATCTGTGTCAGTTGCCTTCCCATTTTTTAATTTCTTTAAACTATTGTTCAATTCTTCCAATGATATTATGGAATCTGTCTCATTAAATAACTGTATAATTATTGATTACTTTAAGGTTAAAGCCACCCCATAGATGTGTACAAATTGTGAAGAAAAATTTCTCCATAAGTTTAAAATATGTCAGATGAACATAGCTCAAAAATAGGCCCTATACCTCCTTTGTATCTTTGTCGCTTTCTATATTTGTCACGCCGTACCTAGTTGGGTAAGGTAATATGCTAAAAGTCGAAAGGTCGAGTCTTCGTCTCCCTGTGGAGCCGATTTTCCTTCTGGAGTCACGATGACCCTCTAGCTGAAATCAGTATCATACTCTTGTTCTCAGGATACAGGTGGCCGTCACGCAGGACTGATAAAGTATTAAAAGAATTATCATGGTTTTGACCAGTGTTATTTAAGTTCAAGTTCTCGTGAAGCCTGAAATAAGCCTATGTATTTCTAACTACTGATTCCCCATCTCAAAATTCTCCATTTACAGTCTGAACAATTTAGTAACTGTATAATTAAGTACTTTATATATACATATATATGACATGATAAGAAAAATAAATGCCTGGACGGGATTCGAATCCGGAATTCTTGGTTGGTACCCCAGTGTGTTAACCATCACACCACCAGGTGAATCCAATTCAAACATTTATTTTTCTTTTTATATATATATATATATATATATATATATATATATATATATATATATAAAAGTAAAGTAAAGTATTCCCACGACAGGCCTCAGGAGGCCCTTGGGGTAGTAGGAGGTTAAGGCTTCCACTTTTTCTAGACAATCGGCACTTGATGTCAGCCGGGTTGTCAGCCCTGCGTGACGGCCGCCTTTACCCCAGAACAAGCGTCTGGTACTCATTTCCGTTAGAGGCTGAGTCGACCCCAGGGCCATAGTGCCGCCAGAAGGTTTGGGTCAGTTTAAAAATCCTGACCCCACCGGGACTTGAACCCTCGACCTTCCGGCTTGTAGCGCAGTGCCTTAACCACTACGCTACGGCGTGCCCCCATATATATATATATATATATATATACTAGATGGCCCGGCGAACTTCGTATCGCCTTTAACTATTTTTACGTTAATTTTTCCGTATGGTTTTGTTAATTGAGATGAATTTATGTTGTCTGCATTCTCAGTATCATCCATAAGTGTATCATAAGGATTATATACATTTATTGATGGAATATTTTGAGGAGGCTTGCTGATTTCATTATACTTTCGTTTTTTTCTACGAACTTGTTGGCAGTTTGGATTCTCATCATCATCATCAATAAGTGTCTGTATAGTAATATCATCTTGTGATATAATATAGTCATCTTGTTTTTCATTTAATTGAGGCATGGAGATTGTTTCTGTAATATTAGGCCTATTATTATAACTAACAGACTTACGTACAGTTCTGTTATTCCGTTCCTTAGGACCTTCATATGTTTTTAAATTGACATTCTTCTTAAATGTAAGATTTATGTCACATAGGCCTATACCAATTTGCGGGAATTCACTTGATATCTTATCATTCATGGTCTCTAGAACAGATTCGCCATATTGTTCAATGTCCCTTCTCGGTCCAGTTAAATTTAAATTAAGTTGCTGTCTTTCAACCAGATTACTTAAAACTAATATTTACACACGAAATTAATATTATTATCAATATATTGAAAATAAAATAAACACTGAACACACTTAAATTGTGAAATAATCAATATTTATAATTAAATTGAAATTCGCGGTTGTTACAAAAAGCACAGCCACCTGGATCTCTCTTTGTTAAATAATAAACCAATTACCTTACACCGTCATCTGTTAGAATCGTATGGAACTCACAGATAATTATAAGTCTTCGTTAAATAATAAACAAATAATTTGCAATAAAAATAATGCGACTACAAATTTAGTTATAAACAACCGTAGGTCTCAAGTTGGATCAAACAGCACACAGTGTGCAAAATTTTATTAAAATCAGTGCAGTAGTTTAGGATTCAATCGCGGACAAACAACGTGACACGTAATTTTTATATATTAAGATAAGATATATATTCTCCATTATTACTAGATATCGCGAGAACGGTCTTCACTGCCACCTAGTAGCTGACTATAACAAGTAAGCAAATTAAAGAGAATGTTTTTACTTTATAGCAGTGAGGCTTTATCGATGTTATAATTACATTTTTGACATTGAGCAATGCAAGCTTAATATGACATAAGAAAAATAAATGCCTGGACGGGATTCGAACCCGGAACTCTGGGTCGGTACCCCAGCGTGTTATCCATTACACCACCAGGCGCATCCAATTCAAACACTTATTTTTCTTATATACATTCTCCATTATTACTAGATTTCGCGCGAGAACTCGATCTCCAACACACACACACACACACACACATATATATATAAATTCTGGAGAAATATTTCTCACTTCCTTACGTTAAAATATATCACATGTTTATTGGTAAAAAAAAATCGGTCCACTTTGTATATTTGTCACGCCGTAGACTAGTTGGTTAAGATAATATGCTAAAAGCCGGAAGGTCGAGACTAGATTTTTAAACTGACCGAATCCTTCTGGCAGTACAATTTTCCTGGGGTCGACTCGGTCTCTAACTAAAAAAAATACTGTGCACTTGTCTATGAGTACAGACCCCTCACTCCCTACCTTTTACAATTTTCTTTCATATAATCTACTTGTAAACGTCAAAATAATTATGTTTTAATAAGAATAGTATTATTATACAGCGAGTACTTTCCGTAACATTTGAGAAAATACTAACAGATATTTAGTTTTTATTTATTTATTTACCGGTATTTATTTATTAGACTACACTTGATAGGTCTCTTGAAGTTTGATATTATTTAAGATGGGTTCTGGAATGGAATAACACTAATTTATTGTATTGCATTAGATTATACTATACGTGGAGGATAGGAGTAAACACTCAGCAAAATTTAAGTAAGCATTGGACATACGCCCAGAAATTAACTTCAGTTCCGTAAGTAACATATTAATTTAATATGCAGGAGAAAGAAGTTTCCATTGGTAAGACAATAATGCAGTATAGGCCTATATTACATTGTTGGATGTCTGAAAAAAGTATCCTCTAGAAATACTTCCAGTTATTTTGGTGATGAAAATATGTAAGTGTTTCGCGTTTATCAAATGCAAAAAAAAAAAAGGTATTTGTTTATTATTTTGCTGGAGACAGTAAAATATTTTCATTTCATACTCTCTATTATTTTTGTTGGTATAACAATGATTCGTGAAGCACTTCCCATTTATTTCAATTGATTGGCGACATACGTTTCTATTTTAGAGCTCTAAGATCCTCCAGCCAAATCCTTGCGTAATATAATGTCAGATTTTAATGAGTAATAAATTGTAATGACTGACATATTAAGACGCAAACATCACGTGATCAGGAAATATCTCATTAATTTATGTATTTTCAATACATTATAATAAATTAACATATTTTTACAGAATGAGTTTGGTCGAACGTATCGTTTGAGATCTATATTCGATGGTATGGGGTTCAAATATATACCGACTAATTTGATGAGGATTTTATCTTTCTGATTTTCACTCGTCAAGTCAAATATCATTACAAAGCAGCATTTTATTTATTAAAAGTCATTAGCAGTACCTTAAAAATAAATCAGTGTACTTACACAGAAAAACAATTATAAAAATGCGCAATCTACTGCACAGATAGGGCCTACAGGCAGTGACATAATATGGAGAGAGACGAGAGACCAAGCGAATGCACCAACAACTTGCATCGGATTTTTTTTTAACGAACACAATCATTCAAATTTTGGAGTCCTATAAACATGGTTCTTAAAATGACTGCCCTCTACTTAATATGCCAAAAAGACCCATAGATCCGCGTTTCGTAGTTAACGAGAGATAAAGAGCGAAACTCCGGACGTCTTTATACGTATTCAGGTATGTTCCCAGTACTCACTTCATAGGGTCAATCTTGGTACGAATGAGTCAAGAATCTCAAACCTTTCGCTGTCCGAGATTATGCGCCTGGTCTGTGATTATGCAGCACCTTCCCGTCTGAGTTTCCTGGCTCACAAACCTCTCAAGAATCGGTATAACAGTAAGGTAGATAAAACAGCTTAGTGCAAGACATTTCAACTAATTCACGGCCGGTAGTTGACATTCTTCTTGGCTTATTTCCTTTTTGTTCCCCTGTGGAGCATAGGGTGCCAACAAGCTTCCTCTATCTAAGTCGGTTATCACTTATCAGCTACCATTTGTATATCTTTCCATGTTTTCCCCACCTCTCTTGGCTCCCCATTCCACAGTACTCCAGATCAATCTAAGTCTTCCTCTCCTACTACTTCCGGGTTTACAGTCTAGAACTATCTTTATAACTCTATTATCCTCTTTTTAGGTGTACCCAATCCACTTCTATTTACTTTATTTAATATTTGTTTTTATTTTCTTCTAGCCCATTTCTTTCCACAATTGAATTGGTCCATACATTTTGTCATCTCGCACCCATTATTTGGCGAAAATACTTATTAGTGAATGAATGTGGTCTTGTTGCGGTCGTTTCCATCTCCCTCCAGTGGTAGATAGTAAGCCTACATCTTTCTATTGCGTTTGATTTAATTTCTCTAAGTCTGTCTATACAATAATTATTCAGCTTTTTATAGTTGTCATCGAAATAACTGTTTTTTTTCGTTGAATACACTACAGGCTGTATCATAAATGTTGAAATGATAGAGGGTTACCTAACTCGCAATGTTTATCTTATTATGCATCTAGATCATCCTGTCGGCAAAACAGATTCCTATTTGTATGATAATCACATGCTATTATACGATCTTAACTGCATAGCATTACTGGGTACAAGTACTGCGGGCTCCTCAATTACACAATACCCGGGCCAATGCCTTCTTTACATTACTAATGTTTGTTATTTATTATTCAAATTATACACTGCAAAAATAAAATACAAGGTTAAGATTTGGAAATACCGCTCTACCGTCTCCAAAATTAAAAGTAATCACCATAACATTCAACTAGATATAAGATATGAATTTTTTACTCCTCGGGACATACAAAAATGATAATGGGATCTGCTTGAATTTTATAGAATTTCCGTATTATTAAAGTATAATAATGCTATTCAATCTCTTCATGCCTAAATCTTTAGCTATTTTTTTTGCATAACCACTAAACATTCTAATTGAAATCGTATATTAATCAAATGAATAGAAATTTAATTACCATAAACAACAATGACATTGCTTTGAGAAAGAAGTAGGCCTACAAAAAATGGGTGAATATTTACAAAGTTTATGGAATGTTCAAAATTAAAAATAAATGTTAATGATAATATATAAAATATTACGCAAATATATGGATGTACACGGTGATACAAAATTGACTTTACAACTTTACAAGCTTATAGAAATTTATTTAGAAGACCTACAGAATTGGTTTAAATGTCATATCATAGCACAACTCATCAAGTTTTCACCTATTCAGTCAACGTGGTTCAATGTGGCTTCCGTTAGTCATGCAGCAAACATCCAACCTGAAATCAATCTCCTCCCACACACGTTGCAGCATATCCGGCTTCAGTAACGCAGCTGCGGCGGTGATTCGGTTTCGGAGCTCAGCAAGATTGGCAGGTAGGGGCGGAACGTACACTTTATCTTTAAGGAACCCCCATAAGAAAAAGTCCAGTGGCGTTAAATCAGGAGACCGAGGTGGCCATGTTGTTGGTCCCCCACGACCAATCCACCGACCAGGAAACCTCATGTTCAGAAAATCACGGACGTCGATGAGGTAATGTTGAACGCTGAACAATTGTCGCAGATTTAGTTACTTCGAACAAAAACACAACGAGCACGCTCGGCACCTGTGAAAGCAGCCATTTTGATATGAACTACGTTAGCGCACGCGGTGAGAGAACTAGGTACTATAAAACTATGTCGGTGAAAACTTGATGAGTTGTGCTATCATATGACATTAAAACCAATTCTGTATGTCTTCTAAATAAATTTCTATAAGCTTGTAAAGTTGTAAAGTCAATTTTGAATCACTGTGTATTTCATAAAAAAGATTCTAGACGGATTTTTTTTTAACGTTTCATTAATTTGTTTGCACTTAACGTTCTTCTATAGGACTTGAAATAAATTATGGCAAAAATAAATCTTTGTAATAAACTGGAGACAATTCTTTGATTATTGATTTCGATTGGCTACCTGCCAGCACCAATGAACATATACATTTAATGGAAGTCAATGATCAATCACATTTCAATGATTTTTTATTTACAACCAATCACAGTCTTTTTCACCTCGATTTTATCGGTTTAATTTTATCACTGTAAAATCAAGCTCCTTCTTTTTAACATTCTGAATAGGTCATAGCATTATTTTGCAGTGACTGCATATGGCTACCAGATTATATATATAGTGCACGAATATAACTTTGTCGTGGTTGCGGGAGAAAATATAAAAACATTTGTAGCAATTGATTATACCACAAAAAAAACACTGCTTGCACTTTCTTAAACGTATTTTTTCCCCAGCTAATAATGTTCCAGAAAAATATAATTGACATATTTACATCATAGGGCATCAGAAATTAATTGATATACAGTTTGACGTGTTTCATTTTTTCTCCATTAGGGTGCATTCTTACAATATTGTGATCCTTTGGCAATAAATAATCTGATCTGGTTACAGTGATAAACAAGTGAAACATAACGTTTCTCATTTGTTTTCAAACATCGCCATTTACATTAAATATATAAATATTTTAAAATAAATATATTTAAATAATGATTTGTGAGTAAACAGCTTAAATTTTATTCGTTAAATAGTCTAAACAAATGCCACTCTTGATTTCCAAATCCTCTAGATAAATTGGAAATCACTCGTGGCATTACTTATGATAATCATAGCCCTGCTCTGATAAAAAATGCATGGGAGTGCGATAAAAGAAAAGTGGTAACAGGTAACTTGGAAACAATAATATTTTTCTAGGCCTATCGGATTTGTAACAATTTATGAGCCAAATAGTCGATTTAAGATGCTGATAAATGACAAAGATAAGTAGAGAAAAATACACCAATGTAAATATATATATATATATATATATATATACGTGAAAATAATTTTTTTAATGTATTTTGTTTACGAATTTACCAGATTTGTTTTATCTTATGAATAGTTGTAGCATTTAGACGAGTAGTTTGTTATAGGAAACCCTAGTTATCAGTTATGATTTGTTTATATTTTAAATGCATAATCATGTAGATTAAAATTAAATAGTGGAATGGGATGGCGTGAGATAGCTTCATTCTTAATTACGGTATTGTGTGAAACCAACCGTAATTTTATTCGAGTAATATAAAATAAATCAAGCCGAGGCACGAGACAACCCGATTTGGATGGATGCTGTCACGGGAAAGCACGTGCCACTATGTAGAATCACGTCATTAAACCTAACATCCCTCAACTTTATTCTGTTTTCTTATCCGGATTTCACGATTATCTTTATAAAACGCATAGCCAAATAGAACGAATTGAATATTAGTTATATAAACAAAATTCGCTGGAAACTCGGCTCTATATATTACAGCTAATATGACAAACTATAGCCACCCGCAGACAGGAGAAAATAGTTTGTACATTATGCCAAATGTTGCATCTGGCAAATTAGGCATATATTTAAGAACAGATATAGACATTATTATTATTATTGTTATTATTATTATTATTATTATTATTATTATTATTATTATATTCAAAATGTTCACAATAACTTGATTTTCTTTCAATAATAATAATACTAGTTATACAAATATTTGTTTCTTCTCAAACTACTTCTGCAGTTCCATCCTGTTCATATTCGTACTGACACTATCCATCCACTGTTGTCGTGGTTTTCATTTGTTTGTCCTGTCTTCAGATGTCCATTCCAATATTATCTTCTGAATTCTCACTTTCTTCATCTTTTTAACGTGCCCGAAGCATTTAACTCTCCCCTATCTCTTGAAATATATATTTTCTCAGCTGTCTTAGTTTCTCTCTTTGCCTCCCTTCTTGATATACTTACTGCTGTTCGGACATTAATAGTATTATTATTATTATTATTATTATTATTATTATTATTATTATTACTATTATAGTAATAGTGGTGGTGGTGGTAGTATCAGTAGTAGTGTTAAAGTCTCGTAGACTGCAATAGGAAGGACATGTGGTTTTATTATTATTAGTTTAGTAGTAGTAGTAGTAATACTAGTAGTAGTAATACTAGTAGTAGTAGTAATACTACTAGTAGTAGTAGTAGTACAGTCTCGTAGACTGCAATGGGACTTCTTGTAGGAAAACCAGAGAGAAAACGCTCATTTGGTAGACCAAAAATAACATTAACCAAAATTTGAGGAAAGCAGATTATACAGAGGATGATTGGAAAAAAAAATAGCTCAGGATAGGGATATGTGGAGAGCTTATGTCCGTGCGGCCATGAACTTAGGGTTCGATAGTGCCAGTGAGTAGGTATTTAGTTGGTAGAATTATTAGTATTATTAGTTTCATATATACTGATAGAACATTTTATTCCGCATTGAAAGACCTGACAGGAACGTAACCGGCCCCTAGGCACTTAATTGAATTCACTTTGCTTATAAGGACTTGACATTTAGTTATAGATAAAAAAAAGTTGCAAAATGGCAATAAGAACAAAGATTATTAAAAGAAAAAAGTTCACAGGACTTAATGCAAAGCTGGTTTAGTAACTTGTATAGACAGGAGGGTTATCTTTAAACTAAACCACCGTTAGTTAAAGTAGCTACTGCATGTTACGTTAATCAAACATACTGATACACATTTTTAAACTTCACCCGATTGTTCAAGTGGGTCAATGCAACTAGGTATCAGCAATATGGTGACAACTCTCCTTCCTGTTTACCTCACTCAACATTAAAAGCTGCAGGTCATCCAATGCCATATTGCAATTTATTAATTATTATTATTAATAATTACACTGGGTAACAATGAAAATGTTCCTCTGAATATTTTGAGTGTTTCTGACTCAGTTTTTTTTTTTTTTTTTTTTTTTTGCGCTGATTTCAAATATGTGATTATTTTTCTCCAAATGTCGACGGTTCGATAGTAATCACGATTTTTGGTTTCGTTACTTTTTAAATTTTAAGTATATGATTGATATTATTTTTCCCCAAATGTTAACGGTTCGTTAGGATCCATGTTTCCTTTGTTTATGGGACAGCCGAGCAACTGGCCAACACAACATCCAACAAGTGTGACCTTCAAGTAACGAACTTGTTCCAAGAGAAAATCATGTTCTACACGAACCTCTTATTGACAGGAAGACCTCTCCACATTAAATTAGACTAAAAAAAGCTTTGGCTAAATCATCAGACGCTTTGCCACATATTCGCTCTATGTTCCCACGTTTGTCTGATGCAAAAGTATTTGCTGGAGTTTTACAGGACGTCAAATAAGACAGATGCTCGAGTCCGCAGAATTAGAACAAAAGATGACACCAGTTGAAAAAAGTTCATGACAAGCATTTCGTAACGTTGTGCATGGCTTCCTTGGAAACAAGAAGAGTCCCAATTACCGAGATTTGATTGAGAACTTGCTGAGTTCATATCGTACATTAGGTTGCAGAATGTCAACTAAATTACATTACCTGCACTGAAATTTGGATTTCTTGGGACCAATTTGGGCGATGTAAGTGAAGAACATGGAGAACGATTCCATCAGGATCTCAAAAACATGGAATCAAGATGGGATATAAACATGATGAGGGACTACGTTTGGAGTTTGATGAGGGACAGTCCAATGCAACACAAAAGAGAAGGGCGGTCACTACTTCATTTTTAATAAATTTGATGGTCAGGTCAGTGATGCTGAAACAAAATCCCATTTCATATAATCAGATACAATACCAACATAAGCTGGCATGTATTCCATCTATATTTGTGGATACATTTTTGAGTTAATTCCCACATTTTCAAATATATTAATTTTTCATAGAACTATTGATGATATGTATGTGAAACTGAAATTTTTTAACTCAGGGTGCCTGAATTATATACGAACCATGAAAACACTGAGAGGAACAAAAGGTTGCCCAAAATTTGTTACCCAGTGTTATTATTATTATTATTATTATTATTATTATTATTATTATTATTATTATTATTATTATTATTATTATTATTGCTGTTGTTGTGAACCACAGTCACGGATTAAAACCTGGAAAATAAAACCGGCTATACGAATAATATCCACCGCTGTGATCTCGAGGTAGCGTGCTGCCTTGTCACGCAGCGGGCCCGGGTGCGATTCCCGGTCGGGAGAAGCTCCTGGGTGAGGGGTTTTCCTCACCTGTAAGACAAATGTCACGAAGCTTAAGGCCCAACGGTCCTCGAAAATTATCCGGCCACTATCATCCTTATCAATATCATCATCTTTCACCGGTGTGGAAAGCAACGAGAAGCTACCACACCTGTAATTCCCTAGTAAAACTGCAAAGCATAGCATGAAAATGCTATGATTGCAGTAAACCCTGTCTCGGGCAGAATTACTATGGATGGATGTATACGAATAATAACACTGAGCAACAAAAAATAAACTTATTTTGTCTCAGAAAGAAAAATATGTAATTCTGATAGTATTTTTTCTCCTGAATTCAAATATGATATCGGTTTTTCTCTCATCACACAAGGTTTCCGAAAGATTCCATCCTTTTAGCCTGGAACCAAGCATTTCAGATTGGTTTTTGGATAATTTATATCTCGTATGAGATCGTTAAGATCTTCTTGAGTCAATAAATGAGGCTCAGATGAACAGCTTTGTTCAAAAGTTGTATCACCAAAATCTGTTTCTTCTTCTTCCTTACTTCCATCAGAATCTGAGCTCTCTTCATCTGTCACATGTTCTGGAGGCTCTGGTATGGGAAATTCTTCGCAGTGTGGAACTGGTCTCATTGCAGATTGCAAGTCAGGGTACAACACTGTATGTTTTGATTGACATAACCCCTTAAATGTTTGTTTTATTTAAAAAATAAGTATTTAAATCCATTAATTGAAACTGAAATAAAAAACTTGTCATGATGGAGAAATTCCGAATACATATTTGAAAATAGATGATAAACTGCATTAAGTACAACTATTGGTATTCATGAGACAAAAATCATGTTAACCAGTGTAATCAAATAGCAGTTATTCGAATACAATACTGTCATGTGCAATTCCCTGCTTTTGTATCACCCTAGTGATGTTACTTTTTGTGTAATGTTCAGAAATATCGTTAAAATGTGATGAGTGTTAATATCTAATAACTTGCTTCTATATATGAATGTGTGTGCATGATTGTGTGTTTGTAAGATACTGCAGTTACAAGTAGGCGTAACACTTCAGAACTTTAAGGGACAGTTACGATTTTTTTTACTTCTTAGGGCAAACCAGTTCCGTTGATGTACGTAAACAGTATGCGTTATTATTTGTATCTCTTAAATCTTCATTCTTTCCTTCTTTCACTGGAATTTCGTTTGCTCTTGTATAAAAGACTGCTCAATTCGCGAACAGTTAATAATAAACGTGCTAGAAAATATATTACAGGCTAATCAAGTTCTAAACTTATTTTCCTTCCACTCTTATATTTTGAATGTAGTTCTTATTTTTATTATTGTTACTATTATTATTTGGTCATCACAATCACCCATATGATATTCTCCTTGTCCAGTATGAATATACGAGTTAATGTGTCTTATATTAAATATCCATGTAGTTTCGGAGGTAACTTCGTATTGTCCTGGTCACTCACCGGGAGGCACTCCACATCCCTGTATGGCGAAAAAGATGTGTGATCGAGAGATTAAAAATATTCTCCTGACAGGTTGGCTCTCTGTAAGGCTCGGGCAATCGCCATATCACGACTCAATTTGAGTATCAATATCCTCGAGTCACAGTGCACTGAACGGTCAGAAACAGCTTGTTTACATCTGAGCCTCTGTATCTTGAGTCGCAGTGTGCCTACCTATGAGTTAACTAAAGAAAAGCAAAAAACAAATAAATAAATAAATAAAATAATAACAATAGAAGAGCGAAGAACGAGCTAAATAGTATATCGTTCTGAATGCGAGGACCCAATTAAACTTTAAGTTCATTATTATTATTATTGTTATTGTTATTATTATTGTTGTTATTATTATTACTATTATTATTATTATTATTATTATTATTATTATTATTATTATTATTATTATTATTATTATTGTAACTTCATACAATTTCAATTAATATTAACTTTTGAAATTGTGGCCTAATACCCACTGTCGTACAAGACAAAAAATAATAATCATAAATAATTGTGATTTCCAGAAATGAACCTACGGGAATAACACAATCGTTTTACGAAGTACATGAGTGATAATCTAAAAAACAAAATATTTAACTTCAATTAATAAACGAATATGCAATATATCTTACTGGAATTGAAAGAGTTACAGGATCTTAATACAGTCTACCAGAAGCAGCGGAATTCAAGTTTGTTTTTACTTGTTATATTTGTGCTCACTAAATCCAGACGACCCTGCTCTAATTTGCATGGAGTTTGAGATAACTCAAGCCGCATGAATGCAATCTGCAACTTAGATAAATAAAGAGTGACAGTTTTCGGTCATCTTCCACAGGTTACATTTTCAACGGTCCATTGATCTCGCTCAATTACTATGCTCCCAATGCTTCTTTATATCTGTAAACGTACTTCAATAAAATTCATTACATCAAACTGGCAAATTTATATATATACATATTTTTTTAAATATCAGCTGCTGATGTATGCTCTTCACCCTAGCTTTTGTACCTGAACACGAGTAGTTAAATATTTCCACCATTAAATTATTGTTCTTACAATTTATATATATATATATATATATATATATATATATATTTTTAAGTGATAAAATCCCTTATACTTAATTCAACAAAAATATATTGAGCGCTAGAGCAAAAAAATTGCAATTACAAGACTTTGATTGAACATTATGTTAATTCCATTTAACAACGCTCTTTAACAAGTCAGAGTTGATGAATTTTTACGAACATATCAATCTTAAACATGGTTTCTTTTTCTCCATTTTTAAGGATTAGATTATACAACCTGTACCGGTCTATATTGCCAAGTCACCTCTTACGAGGTCTACCCGACCGGCCGGAAATTCATTATCTTCTTTAGTAATATTTTATGCTACTTGCCAATATGATATTTCCATTTTGTTTTATTTTCACCTATCGTCATTAACTGGAAAACATACAGATCTGATCTTATTATTTCGATTTTCTTATTTTATCAGCTTTGTTGCATTTCCTTTCATATCTCAAATTTTCATCTCAGGAAAATGTACCCTTATTCAATTTCATTTATGTTTCGTTTCTAGTTTTTACTCCTTAAGTTATTTCTATTTTTCCACAAATGGTTTGAAATCTATTAACTTGCGTCTCATGCTGTCTTTCTCAAATTTAAAACTACTATCCATTCCTAGCGTATTGAAGTTACTTTTTTCGGAAGGAGAGTAAATCCGTGGGTCCCGTTGCTTACAGTTACGCCACATAAAATTAATTAGGACATTAAAATTGTAATATCGGAGGGAACTCTTCAGAGCGAATGCCCTATGTTCGATGGGGATTTGTAATGGTTGCAAAAGAGTATTTTTCACAGTTCATCAAAAGAACAAGCAATTAAAATTTCAATGTCTATATTATTCTGTTTGTTTTATTCAACCCCTATCCATAGTCCCTCTAACGTATAATGCCATATAGTTGGGCTATACAGTGGCTAACTGTCATATGTTTTTTTTTGTTGAATATAAATAATTTTATTTTAATACTTACTTACTTACTTACTTACTCACTGGCACTATCGAACCCGTAGGTTCATGGCCGCGCGGACATAAGCTCTCCATACATCCCTATCCTGAGCTAATGTTTTCCAATCATTCCCTGTATAATCTACTTCCCTCAAATTATAGTTAATGTTATTCTCCCACCTCATTCTCGGTCTACCAACTGGGCGTTTTCCCTCTGGCTTTCCTACAAGAAGCTTCCATGCAAGTCTTTCATTCCCCATACGTGCAACATGTCCTGCCCAACGCAGAATTTTATTTTAATTGTGATATAAAATTAATAGTTTGATAAAATGGTTTTGATAATGATAATCCAAAACCCAGCATTTGGCCTGACGATTAAGGAAAAATATGTAAAACATTTTAGGCCTACAGGTTGTTCGGCACATTCCTCATACTCCCAAATAAGAGTCTAAAACGCTCCGTCTAAGTCACGTCACTCGGTATATACAGGTCATAAGAAAAATGTAGTAAAACCGACACTTTCCTGCAATATTATCTTATAAATATTTTATGGAATATATTGTGGAATTATTTTAGTTGAATAAAGCGAACCAACATACTGTATACCAATGTACACCCTTTGAAAAAAATGATGGCGCAACTCTTGATGATGGAAAGTAAAAAGTTTTGAAGAGCGATTCACACGAGTAAGTTGTTACATGTGCTGTCCCCTTTGAAGTCAAATCCGGTGGCATAAGGGGCCAATCATATATTTATACCAATCGTTATTGAAAGAATTTCAACAAATTAATTTATTAATTGCATTTCTAAATTAAGAGAGTTATCAGATGACTGAAAGCAAGTAATGGTCTCTTAAACCAATCAATATTAAATTAGTGCTTACTTGTGATGCAGTATTTGTATCGTTCGCTTCAATAGAGCAGTCGGTAAGATGCTTTCTTGCGACGACGCGGGCCCAGGTTCGATCCTGGTTAGGAATTTTATTTAATAATGTCGTTATTTTTTATAATGCCTACACGTTACCAGCCTACATTATATAAATACATTTATATATATAGGGAAATTAATTAATTAAAGGAAACAGCTCCTATATATAATGAATAAAGATTGTAAAATCTCGTTACTTTGTTTAAAAAAACACACGGCATAATACGATTGTATATTTCCACTACTAATGTAAAATGCGTCTGATTAATTTAAATTAAGACAAGTAATTGCATTATACAAGTAAGTCCTGGAGTATTGCATCGCTTCATACAGACAGCTTCTAGCACGGAACGGTTGTAGTCCAGTGGAGGGAGCTTCTATTTCCCATGCAGGAGGTCGCGTGTTCGATCCCGCTGTCATTCTCTCTCTCTCTCTCTCTCTCTCTCTCTCTCTCTCTCTCTCTCTCTCTCTCTCTCTCTCTCTCCTCTCTCTCGTCCTTATCTCAATTAATTTTCTTTGTTTTGTTTTATTTTTTGCTTTGTTTTATTTACAGCATTTAGCGCACTACTTATCCGCGAAATTGTTCTCCATTGCACGACACACAACGAAATAGAACGGATTTTAGTTTCTCTCAAATAGTTGTATACTTGTGAACCAAACATCTTGACCTCTGGTCATGCGCAATGGCTTCGTTCTGGGACTTGAAAATTACCTGTGCGCAAACAATTATTTCAAAGGACGTACATTCGGAAAAAAGTACTATCATCGTAATGTCGACAAAATATTATTAATTCTTGTTAATAAAGATACACTGTTATCTTAAATAGTGATAATATAAGTTTCATGAACATTCGGTTCATAAAAGAGAATAAAATGAGACAAGCCGAATAAAAATATCAAAGCATTTGTCAAGCCTCGAGCCTCTGTCTTAGGCTCGAAAAGCACACATTTATCAAGGACGGACCTGCCGGCTCATGAAATAGACATCTTACAAATACAATTTTTACTAACCACACTACACATGCTGGATACCACATATATACCACAATAGTTCAAGCACGAGTTTCAATACAGCGCTGATAACGTAATTTTCCTATGTAAAGATGGTCAACAATAACTACCTTCTATCTCCATGTACACAGTTTAAATTACATTTTGTAAAATGTTTGAAAAAATATTACTGTTGAATATTGTCAAATATATGAAAGAATTTTATTGTCAACAAGTTCGAAAACCTGCCATAATTTCTTAACCCAGGAGGCCTTTTGTATAGAATTCCCTAATGGAATAACATTTTATAAGCATATGCAAATTGACGTAAGCAGTTCATCATCATCATGAACAAATTCGTTTTAGGCCATGTGGCCTGTACGGTAAACCTAGCGAAGATGGTCTTGATCTTTCTACCGATGTTTTGGTCTTCCTTGGTACCTATGTTCAGTTGGGGTATATTGGAATGCCAATTTTGGAAGTCTATTTCTTGCCATTCTCCTCAGATGATTTTTCCATTCTTGTTGGTATCTTTGTATATCTTCATTTAAACTTGTTACTCCAAGTTTTCCTCTGATAATAGTGTTCCTTTGGTTATCCAGTCTATTAACTCCTAACAATGATCGT
Organism: Diploptera punctata; assembly: GCA_030220185.1. Lineage (NCBI taxonomy): Eukaryota > Metazoa > Arthropoda > Insecta > Blattodea > Blaberidae > Diploptera > Diploptera punctata. Next base: position 57,771 of record JASPKZ010009151.1, read on the forward strand.
AAGAAGCGCATTTGGCTTACTTGAAGTTTATGAGAGTTTCTTTTATTTAAAATCCAAATTTCACTTCCGTATTTTAGAGCAGCTTTTGATGTGATGTTATGTAATCTTAGTTTTGTCTCTGTCCTCATCTGTTTACCAAAATGTCTTCGTATTACCCCATTCATTTTATTATATTTTTGTAATTTTGAATCAATGTTAATAAAGATACACTGTTATCTTAAATAGTGATAATATAAGTTTCATGAACATTCGGTTCATAAAAGAGAATAAAATGAGACAAGCCGAATAAAAATATCAAAGCATTTGTCAAGCCTCGAGCCTCTGTCTTAGGCTCGAAAAGCACACATTTATCAAGGACGGACCTGCCGGCTCATGAAATAGACATCTTACAAATACAATTTTTACTAACCACACTACACATGCTGGATACCACATATATACCACAATAGTTCAAGCACGAGTTTCAATACTCTGCAAATACAGTTCCTAAGTAAGAGACATCTGACACTTGTTCTAAAATGTTTCCATCAATCTCAATTTTCACCCGTTCTATGTGTTTTCCACGTAAGCAGTTATATTATAATTAACAATACATAAAGACCACAATGGAATATCCATTAATGTTTATATTATTTATAATTAGTCTATGAATAGGCGATCTCCAGTTCCTTGGCATTTGAATTCAGCCACGTCTTCAAAGTTCCCTCATATGCTATCAATGTCTATTTATATTGTATGATGTATTTAGTTTATATTTACTTCCAGCCCCAATTTGTTAGTGTTATAAAATTCGCGTGTTTGTTCTTGGTACCCTCTTCTCTATTGGTAAATAATACAATAAAATGTTAAAACCTTCAATATCATATCAGGCATAACAATCGTCCTCATAAAATATCAGTTTAAAACTTCGTCTAACATTAATCAATGTAGGCCTTTCACAAGCATGTTCAATCATCAGCATGTAAAATGGTGTACACGCCGCTGTAGTTTATCCGAGAGACTGTCAGCGAAGTAGTCAGTACGCCTACTTGTAGTATGTCACAATACTCAAATTGTGGCATCAGGAGGGTCTGGGCTAGGATCCATTTGAATTCAGAGGAAATAAAAAATATGCCTTCATAATGTATGCATTATGCAAAACATGATTCTAGGCGTGTTTTATCTGATTAGACAAACTTGGTTGCAATCGAAGTGGAAGTCAAGATAGGAGTAGCATACAGTAATAAGATTGGCAAGTTGTTATTATCAACAATAGATAGAAGTATTTTATACCCAATAATAATTGCACAATATGCTAACAGAAGAAAAAAATAAACAATAGTAAATAAAACTACGAAACAACGGTAATCAAATAGGGAATATGTAAAAACCGATGGTGAAATTAACGTTTGTTGCCGCGAAGACCCCTGACCTACACTAATCTAGGAACGATTTTTTTTTGCATTAACATTTTCATTTGAATTTATTAAATTCCACTATCGCATAGCATATTATTAACGTGTGGGATATAATTACTGTAAATGAACTTCTACGTATGAAATGAAATAAAAGATTTGCAGTTATTTCTTCATTATGAAAGAACTACGTTAGAATCCGGAACTTAGAAACAACACTTGTAATAAAAGACTGAAATAATGCATTAAGTGGGCCATCACTGGACTAAATTAATGTACATCGTACAACTGTATGAACGACCCCGATGAGCTTCCAGGTCAAATTGACCACAAAAGGAAAGTATTTTTGCAATTATCCTCAGGCAATGCTACCACTGGCTAACACATGTTGCATCTTCTTACATACAAAGCACTTCACCTATGCCTCCACACTAACGAACCATTATATACTGTAATTGTTAATAATACAAGTTTTTAGATTTACGTAGAAGAACCCTTTCTTAATAAGCAAATGGTTCAATTACAAATGTTGATTACTGGCTTAAAATTCTACGGTTCTCAAGTCAATACAGTAAAAGCTCCTTGTTCGCGGGGCAAATATTCCGCGAATACAGAAACTGCGAATATGGAATGGTAATTTGTATGGGTATACAGGGGATACATTCCAAGGTTACAGAATAAAATAAAAATTATCAAATTAAAATAAATTAATGATAGATTTTGAACATTTTATATTAATTATTACTGTCAGGTTTAGGCAAGGACTTAAAAACTTTTTTTTTTTTTTGTGCCGCTTTTAAAACGTCTTTCAATTAAGATTGATATTCAGCTGTGAATTTTGCGACAGAATTCCTTATTTTGTCTTCGGATTTCTTGATTCATTAACATTGAAACAGCGTGATATAGACGCAAACAACTCGCCAACGCGTATAAACGGTCAAGCATTTCTATTTTTACTTTAAGCGGCAACACTAATTTTTTTCTCTTCGGTACTAATTTTTCACTTCCTTTTACTCGACATTATAAACTGAGAACAAAGCACAAGTGACACGTGTTATTCAATCAAATTATTGCAACGAATGACAAGTTGAAACAATAATATACTGCTCGTGGCGATGAAGGCATTTATCAAAGTACATATCGGCATGTGAAATAGGCCTACAACAGCTTTTAACAATGAACTTTAGGGTTAGTGACATTAAGATTTGTTTTGTTTTGATATTTGTCCATTTGGTTTGAATCACTATTTGTAAAAGACGTCTTGGCACATGCCTACAGTAAAAAAAAAAACTGCTGATGGTTAATAAAGGATACCAATCCTTCTAATACACCGACTGAATCTGCGAATAAAGGAACCGCGAATAAGAAGATTTACTGTATATTTATAATTAAATAAACGGTAGCTTCGAAGTACAGATGAGAGTACAGGTGGTCACGTGCTAACATGACATTCGTTCAATCTTAAAAAGTTTTCTTAATCAGATTTGGTCACATCTCATGTCTAGTAACTATTCAGTTGTCTTCATGCGGCTGAAATGAATCGTTACACAACCTACATCAAAGAAACATATGGTACAGTGAAACTTTTAAATAGGGCTAGTAAACAAATATTTTATAAACTTAATCACTATGCCAGAGGGATATAAAACAGTTCTCAAAGGGTGCGTGTCTTTTCGCGATATATTTTTTTCTTTGTCGTATAAAATAATTAACCGTACTTGCACTTTTGCAAATTTTACAACATGTAGTTCACGCTTTCGTCTAATATATATGAAATAAATAATGTAAAAAAAACGCGTTGTCGTACAATCCGGTTTATTATAATATCAATAGTACTATTTTGTCCACGCCGTGGCGTAGTCGCCTTCCATTCCGGCGACCCGGGTTCGATTCCCGGCGGGGTAAGGGATTTTAAAATCTCTACCTTGGGTCTGGTGTGTGTCTTGTCCCACTATTAATGCTCAACTGAGTGCACATTTCCTAATAAAAAAATATAAAAAATAGTACTATTTTGTTTAATATGCTCTGGTTACTGATGTCGCAATTCAAAACTCTATAATACGACTGACACATTTCTCTCAGAAGCTTCGTATTTCTTTCTTGAGGTTATTTTAGGTTCCCTTAAATCTACGAAACTGATAAGTTCCTTTATGAAGGAACGATGTTCACTACCCTTATTCAATCGACCTGGACGGGTTTGTACCCGTGAATCTTGGAAAGAGAGGAGAGCATGAGACCATAAGTCAACCAGAAGCCAGTTCAATCTTAGACTCTCTGAATAGCGCAACAGGACTAGAAGGTCCTTGGCCTAGCAGTCGACTGCTGGCCTCACATCCACATGTGTTAATCACAGAGATGACTATCCAGTGACATGTAGTCAAGCATGTCAAATCGCCCAGTCGTTACTTATTCTATCTACACAAATTCCCCACGTTACTGGATGGACACGAGACCCGCACTGGCCGAAATTCGATGGGAAAAATTGTTCCCTCATGAGGACAAAAATCAGTTCAAGTCCCGTAGATCTGCATAACTTAAACCGCTCGGCTACGGCGCGAGATATCTTTGACTAATAGTATTATATACTTAACTGTTATTATATTTTTTTCTATTATATGCTATAAAAATTCACGAATAAATTATACATGCCTATTATCATGTAGCATAGTTTATATTTTTTCTATTACTGGTATGCTATAAAAATTCACGAATAAATTATACATGCCTATTATCATGTAGGCTTAGTTTATATTTTTTCTATTACTGGTATGCTATAAAAATTCACGAATAAATTATACATGCCTATTATCATGTAGCATAGTTTATATTTTTTCTATTATTGGTATGCTATAAATATTCACGAATAAATTATACATGCCTATTATCATGTAGGCTTAGTTTATATTTTTTCTATTATTGGTAGGCTATAAAAATTCACGAATAAATTATACATGCCTATTATCATGTAGGCTTAGTTTATATTTTTTCTATTATTGGTATGCTATAAAAATTCACGAATAAATTATACATGCCTATTATCATGTAGGCTTAGTTTATATTTTTTCTATTATTGGTATGCTATAAAAATTCACGAATAAATTATACATGCCTATTATCATGTAGGCTTAGTTTATATTTTTTTCTATTATTGGTATGCTATAAAAATTCACGAATAAATTATACAAGCCTATTATCATGTAGGCTTAGTTTATATTTGTAAATTATTAATTCTATAGGCCTAATACACACATATATATATATATATATATATGTGTGTGTGTGTGTGTGTGTGTGTGTGTACTGTACCCGCACATTCCCACATTTGCACATTCCTTATGGAGTTACTTTAAACCAAGTCAATTTTGCAGCGTTTACTACCCTACAGTTGTCGGTGAAGGACAGGTGGTTACTAGGCACCTAAGGTTATTACTTGGGTAAGAAAGTTCGATTAAATTTTGCTTAGAAGCACTAATTTAGGTTTGAGGCTTTTTTACGAGACCAAAAATCTTCAGACTCGGGACTCACGGCTTAAAGTTCCTCCCGAAGGGCTTATTCCTTGGATTTTCGCACCCTAAAAATGCATCGACACCTGACGGGTTTGAATCTGCGGCCCTCAGAATCAGGAACTTAACCCCTAGACTACCGAGGCATATACAGTATTGCGTGTGTACATAACTTAAAAGAGGAACTACAAATAGCATATTTTTTTATTAAATAACAAAGACCCGAAATTTATAATGTACTTCTGTTGATTCAACACATGTATTCTGCTCCACAGCTCTGGTCCACAGAGATCTATAATAAAGAAGTAATTGTAATGTGACGTCATGATGTGTAACAGAGTATGAAATAATGATGATTTTGAAGATTAAGTATCATAATTAATTAATTATAACAATTGCGTTCATTATTTATACCAAGAGTTTCTTTTTTTCTTATTTAATAAATATATCACAATACGCCTACAAGCCTATAACAAAATCGTTTGTTCTGATCTCATATTAGCCCTAAATAGTTTTTTTTTTCAAATGCCCCAGGTTTGTCTTTCGACATTTCTGGTTTCTCTCCTGGCGTGGCGTACTTATAACCCACTTCTGAGGTTGGGGTGCCTGGAAGGCGGGGTTACCTTGCCCCGATGATATGATGGGTGATGATGATGATAATGGTGCGCCAGGAGAGTCCCTAATCCTAAGCTTAACATAAGATGAATATGAATGTTGATGATTGCAATGGCCATATGATTTCGGGGACCGTTTGGGCCTTAAAGTTTTCCTGACATTTGTCTTACAGGTGAGGAAAAACCCCGATAAAAACCTCACCCAGAAAACTGTCCCGACCGGGGATCGAACCCGGGCCCGCTGCGTGACAAGGCAGCACGCTACCCCGAGACCACAGCGGTGGACTTAGCCCTAAATATGAGTACTGAATTTTGTTATACCCTCCATTATATCTCATAAATAAAAAAACATAGAAATAGGATTTTATGGAACAAGGCTTCGAAAGTTGAAGAGAGTGTAATAGACATTTGCAGCACAATAGTAAACATAAGTCCTATAAACATGAACCCTAAAGTTATAGATACAGTACCGGTTAGCCATCAGCACGAATTTGCAAAGTTTTTTTTTACAGTTTTCACTTATACTTACTTACTCACTGGCACTATCGAACCCGTAGGTTCATGGCTGCACGGACATAAGCTCTCCATACATCCCTATCCTCAGCTAATGCTTTCCAATCATTCCCTGTATAATCTACTTCCTTCAAATCATAGTTAATGTTATTCTCCCACCTCATTATTGGTCTACCATCTGGGCGTTTTCCACCTGGCTTTCCTAGAAGAAGCTTCCATGCAAGTCTTTCATTCCCCATACGTGCAACATGTCCTGCTCATCGTAGTCTACAAGCCTTAACTGTTCTTATTATATCTGGCTTCCTATAAAGATCATGTAGTTCATTGTTATGTAGTCTTCTCCATTCACATGTTTCTTCATCTGTCTTTGGTCCCAAAAATGTTCTTAAGTACTTTATTCTCAAATACTTGTAATCGCCTTTCCTCCCTTAAAGTAAGAGTCCATGTTTCGCACCCAATAATATAACTGGTAGAATAATAGTTTTATATATTTTCAGTTTTAACGTTTTTGAAAGGAGTTGGGACATCAAGAGTCACTGCAATGCATAATAGCACACATTTCCAGAATTGAGCCTATGTTTAATTTCTTTGTGCATCTCATTCCTATTTGTGATTATTGTTCCTAGGTGTTTGAATTCAGCCACTTCCTCAAAATTTCCCTCATTTGTCATTAGCTGTCCATTTCCATTATATAATGTATTCTACGTGTGACCATATAATTAAAAGAAAATAACGATGCAAATCTAAGCTTTCCATTCTTTATTATGCCAATTCACAGAAACATGTAAAAATTACGGAGAGAAAGATTGTAATATCTAAATAACTTTCAAAATTAAATATGTCACAATTACAAGACCATTCTCTCCGTTAACTAAAGAAGACATCTTCCTTTCCCAGTGTAAACAGTAGCAACATTTCCATATCTTCATTATTGTAGGCTAATCAGCTTGTACTGTTATCTCCACCACTAATTAGTGCTTACAATTTACTTATTCATGAACTCGTTCATAATTACCTCCTACAATCTTTGATTCATCAAATTAACTTATTTGAGTCACACAAATACATTAGCGAGTATCTCGAGATCCTAAAACCGTATATCTTCAATTTCGTCAATATTCTTAATTAAATCTTATTCCTTAGTAGGAATCATCATAAAATTATATTTTAGTTAATGTGTAAAATGAAACCCGTAGCCGAGTGGTTAAGGCAAGAAGCCTTGGCACAGAGCTACATGACTTGTCTCCGTGGGTGAAGAAATTTTCTCATGGAATCTCGGCCAGGATGGAACCGGTCCCCACCCAGAATCGTGAGGAATTTGGGCACCTACAATAAGTAGCGGCTCCGGGTTGAAAAAAAAACATCTATAACGAGTGGGGGACGCGACATGCAAACTAATTGTCATCCCTACGCCGGCTGAATAATCGTCTACCACTGTGATTAGCACATGTGGATGTGAGGCCAGCAGCCGGCTGGTAGGCCAAGGGTCATCTAGGCCTGTCGCGCAGTGGAGTTTAGTTTTAGTAAAATGGAATACATTACCACTTATGCCTAGAACTGTTCATTACAAATCTGTACTCAAATATAGGAGATATAATGTTTATCATTCAACAAATATTCAATTAATTGAGTTGGTACAGAAAGGCCTACATGTTTCAGTTTCTTATCTCAGAGATTCCGAATTTAAAAACCCGGTGTTTAAGAACCTAAATCGGGGTTTTAGTAGTTGTCCTCAGAATTCAAGACTTACAATAGCTTGGAATTTCATCACCCACATTTATTTAATCATTAACCAAATAATCAGAATCCATTACATTAATGTAACTTATATTTGTATAAAACGTGAATTAACAATTGAAATTCACTTCCTACAGATATATCCAAAAATCTCTAGACGCAATATTAATAATCAGAGATAATCAGTGTCTAAAATAAAACTTAGGCCTATGTCCGATTATAATTATCGGTTGAGTAGAATTCTGTATAATACTTTAAGTTTTACGATTTTCCTCAATTCTACGGCCACTTATAAGGAATTTACCGAACTTACCTAAAAAAACAGAATAAAATAGAAAATACAGTACGTTCGAGTTCATGTGACACTTTGAGGCGTAATAGGTGATCCCAAATGGAATAACTTTTTAAAAACTGTAAAGTAGTGTTTAAAACACTATTTGGCTTTTAAACATACGTAATACCATATCATAGCGTATCACTACCATTAACAGCAAACTGGGTTGATAATTACAAAATTTAAAATAAATTTAGTTTACTGTACTAAACATATTTATTGATCACAAACGTTCATCTAGATTTTATTCCCAATTGACCCAGGTTGTAATTTCGACAATACTGGTGTTCCAAGTACTGGCGTACTTGCAACCCACTTCTGAGGTTGGGGCGCCTGGAAGGCGGGGTTATGCTGCCCCGATGAATTGAGAGTTGATGACGATGGTAATGATGCGCCAGGAGAGGCCTTAAACTAAACTTAAGCTAATTAGGCGAATATGATATTATGATAATGATGGCCCGATGGTGTTCGGGGATCGTTTGGGCTTTAAAGTGTCCTGAGATTTAATTTACATGTGAGGAAAAAACCCCGAAAGAAACTTCACCCAGGAAACTTGTCCCGACCGTGGATCGAACCCGGGCCCGCTGCGTAAAAGGCAGCACGCTACTTCGAGATCACAGATGTGGACCGTTCCTCTAAAATATATATGTTCATTTCTAAGTGTTACACATTTTATATTTATGGAAGCATTTAAAGCCGACAGTTATTAAAAAAACTGTTAATATAACCCTAAATATCATCAAGTATAGACACTAGTTTAATATATTCATTATTTACCATGGTTTAACCTCTTCCTTTGTAGGTACTTTTACATGTCCACTCATGCGGACCTTAGAGGAAAAAAGACCCGTAGGAAGACGATTTAAACTCTGCATCACATACATACATTTTTTGACCACACAAGGACACGGGAGGGTCTCCCTGCATGATTCATCAGCTCAATGCCAGGAGACCTCCGAGAAAACACAAACATTTAAGTTAAGACAAACGATTCACTCAAATAAAACTAGGGGAATATGACTGTGATGGCCAAATGGTGTTCGGGGACTATTGGGTCTTAAAAACAACTCATCCAGGAATCTTGTTCCGATCAGCGATCGAACCAGGCCCGCTGCGGTTATGGCAACAACGTTATTGCTAGACAACAACTACGGACAGGGTTTTATATATATGAAATTAGTGTCTGCTTAAAAATTAATTTCATATCCTAAAAACAAAGATTTGGAGATTACAACTTAATTTCCTATTAGGGGAAGCTAAATCAGTCCTAAAATCTCCAGAAATTTCCGCAGACCCGGCAAGATTGATCTGGAACGACTTAGGTAAATTTAATTTTAAAAAACTACTTCAGGCTCAAAAACACAAAATATGTACCAAGCATTTCTGACACAAACACTTCCAGATGATATAACACATCTTGAAACTTGTACCTATAACTTATCATTGACTTTCATTTATTTTTTCAGTAAAATTAGTAAAAAATCTCCATAATATTTAACTCGAGTGGAAATATTCAGTTGTGTTGTGCATAGGCATCTCAATAATCATCCATTATACTGGTATATGGATGGCAAGAGGAGGTCTTGTTGCTTGGTCATACCGTTATCTTCCGTCACCAAGGGATTACATTTTTTTGGAGTTATGTAGCAAAGGCAAGGTGACTCAAGGGAAGAATACTGTTTTCTAGAGAATGTAGCCTTCATTAAGCAATAGGTGTTCCATTTTACATTCCTATCGTACGTCAAATGTTGTTACAAACTTGCCTAAACACCTTGTATATTCTATGTATACTGTATTGAAATATTTCATTTATAAATATTGTATCGTTATAAGACTAGCAATGAGTTAAATTAGTTTGCAAACGGTTAAATGCAGTGGTGAGTATAAATTTTATTCTTAAACTTTGTAAAATTATTTTTGTAAACTACGATACAACGTATAAATTCGTGACTCATTCAACTAATTTAGATTCTGAAACAGCGTGTCTAATGCACATTTGGATATTGTATCCTACCACATCCCAAGTGCATGTCTTATTTAAAATGACTATTTTAATTAAATCTATGACTCAACTGACAATATAAACCCTGGGAGTGCTTCATTCAGTTGTAGCTGCCAAGAATAAAGGGTACAAGGCTATACAATCAGTATAAACAAATAGCCAACATAAGAAAATACAAATAAAGATAGCGTAAAATGGTATTTTTCTTTTAGTGCAGGAAGATAACTTTGGAACTATAATAAATATGTGGGCATATGTTTAGCAATTTAAGGAAATAAACTGCTTGAAGTCCACAGAGATAATCGCTTAAAAATTAATTGTCCCACACCGTGGACAAACGCTCAAAGGCATTATTCCTTTCCGGATTGCTTTGGGACGCTTGCTGGTTGGAGTCTCCATTTGATAAGAAATTATCGTATGTAATTACGTCAGTGTATGGAATCGGTACTAATTCTGCAAAGTAAGGAATTTACACAGCTATTATAAGTAACTGATCTAGGCTGAGAAAACCAAGTATAACGGCTAGGGACCCTGGTATGCTGACTACATTACAACCCTTTACTGACTTGGCGATCGTCCACCTCTGTGAGTATGGATATGAGGCTATCAGCCGGATGATAAGTAAAGCGCTTTCTAGATCTTTCGCGCGATGCAATTATATGTAAAAGAATAACTTTATTAAATAAATCATGTTATGCAAGGAAAAAAAAACTTATAAAATTATATGTACAATAACAAACACTAAGGGTCAGTTTCACCAAGAGAGGTAACTGTATTACGCCAGTTTACCCCATGTATAATGCATAGCTTAAACTGCCGTAATACAGTTACCTCTCTTGGTGAAACTGGCCTTAAATCACTTAATATAAGTTATGTTACATTATATTTATGCTACCAGTGATTATAAATCTTAGTAATTTCATAAATAAACATAACCGTGTACTCAAGGAGTCAAGGCTGACTGAACTGGTTGCTACAGTTACCAGAATACAATATAGGATTTTGCAACTTCTCAAG